>JAPFFP010043472.1:0-35868 GCA_026153255.1 Solanum medicagineum | reverse complement strand
TGTGTAAAATATATAATATCTATAAATAGATAAATAATTATAGAAGAAATAATATATATATATATATATATATATATATATATATATATATATATATATATATATAGTTTTTAAGATGTCTATGCATGTGTCAACATCAAAATGTAACATTTGAAGGCATACAAAATAACACGTCGTCCATCAGTTAAAGGATTGCAAGATTTATACCAAAAAAAAAAATTATTTGTACCCCTCAAAAATAGTAATTTCTGGAGATGTCCTAACATAAAGTTAAGGCTGTTTTTATGTGTGATAGGTTGGAGGATGGTCACACCCTACCTCCCATGGTGCCAAGGTACAAACCCCTTGATAGGTTAGAGAGTGGTCACCCCCTACCGCCCATGGTGCCAAGGTACAAACCCCTTGAAAGGTTAGAGGATGGTCACACCCTACATCCAATGGTGATTGAGGCATACCCCTCAATTGGCTATGGTCAATTCAACACAATATAGAAAAATACCATATACATACTTTCGTTCTATAGTCATCATAACATCATATACATACTTTTCTTTCATCAACATAACATCATTCATAACATAAGATATCCATTGGGCCTTCAATTCCTCAAAAAACCATAACCGAACATTTTATCAAACACTTGGCAGGTGTATAGTGCCAGTATAAAACCACGCAATCAACAATGAAATCATGCAAGAAAACTTAAACTAAAATAGCTCATCAATACTTAGTAATACCATCTTGCAAAATACATTGAAAACCCTTATCAATTATCAAGAGAGATCATAGTTCTATAGCTTAAAACATGCATAATCATAATACGTAAATCATCTCATGGTATAGGCTTAAAAATGAGTAATCATGTATTTCCAACCAAACTTTCATAAAATTCCAATATAGTATGTTATCATAATCTCTATTGAATAATACCCATAGCCAACACAACTTGGAAACATGTAATTTTCATAGAAATGAGAGATTGGGCTTCATGGGTGAAAGGTACCCATGAATGAAACCCACATACCTTAGACCTTGAGTTTCTTCAACTTGTGTTGTGAAAGACTTGAAGTTTGGAACTGGGTCTTGGAATCCAAAGTTGCTCTTTAGTTTTCTTGAATTTGTATTGGAGTCTTGTTGGAGGTTCTTGAGAGGATTTGAGAGTGTATTCCAATTGGGAAGAGTTAATTTGATCTTTAGGAATAGGGTTAGGTCTTCAGGAGGTGTTAAGATCGAATAGGAATTCCCAAAATACCAATAGAAATGGCTAAGGTTACGGAATGCCATTAATGAGGCAGAATTTGGCAAAAACTCGTATTAGAAAGCTAATTCAAACTGCTTTGATTTGGTATGTCATGGGCCACCCATTTCTTTGTGTGCTAAGAGATATGTCCCTTTAAAGGTGACTCTCCTAATGGTACTGGTGCAAAACATAGCCAATGAAAATTCTTTTGAACTTGTCTTGATGTAGGGGACCCACGATGGTTTTAAAAAACATAAATAAGCTTGACTTAGATTTGAATGAGAATTTGAAGCTTGAATAAATTTTTTGAGATCCGTAATGAGTTTGAGACACTTGAATTGGGATGAAACATTTGTCTAAGTGCTTGACAAAGTATTGGGGAATGTCTTGTATGATATGAAAATGAAATATGGCAAAGTATAAGTATTTTTACGTAAGGCTTAGGCCCAAGACCCAAAAGCCTTGGATCAGTATAAAATGACTGGGCACAAAATAAGGCATTGGTGCACCCCAGCCACATCGCACTAGGGGTGCACAGGCACACTATTTTTGTTGCTCACTTGAAATTTTGGATTTTGCTACGGTTGCTCTAAAATTTAGGTTAAAACCACTACCCACTCAATTTTTTCCCCTGAACAAGAATATGAATTAGTATTTTTGATATCACGCACGGATTTTGAGATATATGAAAATTACGATTTTGGGTCTTGATGATGATGGGATGTTACATCCTTGTTTCTCAACATCTTTACTTTTCTACCAAAAATCTCCAGCGGGGACCTCCTCATAGGTTAAATTATCCACCACAACACCCACAACATGCAAGGGCACTATAGCAATTGGGTCACCAACACACTTTCTCAACATGGACACATGGAAGACCGGGTGAACCATATTCATCTCAATAGGAAACTCCAACTCATAATCAACCTTACCAACTCTCCCCAAAACTCTATAAGGACCTACAATCAGTGGGCTCAATTTCCATTTCTTGCCAAACCTACGATATCCTTCATAGGTAAGACTTTCAAGTAAACCCAATCATCATCCTTAAACTCAAGATCTCTTCTTTTCACATCAAAGTAGGAATTTTGTCTATATTGGGCTGTTTTTAATCTGTCCCTTATAAACTTCACCTTTTCGAACGCCTTCATGACCAAATTCGAACCTAGCAAAGCCATCTCTCCACTTCAAACCACCCAATCGGGGATCTACAACGCCTACCATATAAAGCTTTAAAATGAGCCATATCAATGCTTGAGTGGTAGCTATTTTTGTAAGAAAACTCAATAAGTGAAAGATGTTCATCCCAACTACCCTTAAACTCCAAAACACAAGCTTTAAATCCTCAACAGATAGTCCTCTAAGCTTGACCATCCCTTTGAGGATGAAAAGTCGTGCTAAGATTAACCTTGGTACTAAGATCTCTTTGGAAGGACCTCCAAAAGTGAGAAGTGAATTGAGCACCACGATCCGAAATGATAGACAAGTCACCCCATGCAATCTAACCAACTCATGGATGTACAACTTGGCATAATTTTCGGCACCATAATTTGTTTTGACCTGTAGAAAGTGAGCCGAGTTTGTCATTTTATCCACGAAAACCCAAATAGAGTCAAAGTGGTTCCTAGTCTTAGGCAATCCAATCGCAAAATCCATGTTGATCTCTTCCCACTTCCAAGTAGAAATTTCATTATCTTGGGCTAGCCATCCGACCTTTGATTTTTGTCTTTCATTTGTTGGCAATTGTAACATCCGAATATGAACTTGGCCATATCCCTCTACACACCACCTTACCTATACACCTCCCTTAAGTCTCTATACATCTTCATAGAATCGGGTTGAATAGAATAGGATGAATTATGGGCCTCCTTCAAGATCAACTCCCTTAAGTCATCAACATTAGGCACACTTAACCTACCTTGGTACCTAAGGGCACCATCTTCCCCTTGGGAGAAAACGACTACTTTACCATTGAAACAACCACAAAAAGTGCCCAAAAATGTGTCTCAGAAGTGCCTGAAAACATAATTTCCATATATCACGAAATTTGTGAGCAATATCGAAACATATTCTTGTTCAAAGGGAAAAATTAAGTGGGAAATGGGTATAACCTGAATTTTACAGGACCCATAGCGAAAAATAAATTTTGCCAATTTTGCAATTCCAGAAGCAGTCCACGACTGCTCTGCGACGCGGACCTATCATGGAGCAGTGTATTTTGTTGCCAATTTATTTTTATCTTGGTCTAAGGTTTTGGGGTCTTAGGCCTAAGTATTTTCATCCATAAAAACAACTATAATTAGTCATATTTCCCCTTCATATATTACAAGACATTCCCCAATACCCTCCCAAATACTTAGACAAATATTTCACTCAAAAGTCAAGTGCCAAAACATATTCTAGATCTCAAGGATTTCACCCAAACTTCAATTCTCCATTCCAATCGTCATCAAGGAATTCCCCAAAGTTGAGGTATGTGAGTTTTCAACCGTTAGGTCCTTTCACTCATGGTGCCTAAGCTTCCTTTTTGCACAAATTACATGTTTCTAAGTTAATTTTACTTATAGGTCTACTATTATGAATTCGACTATGAACTATGTTGAGGTTTTGTAAAAGTGTGGTTGTTTATACATGTTTTGAGTTATGAATCTAAGATCTATGATGAGTTTTGATGAGGGGTATCAATGTATTTTGAAAGGTGGCATTACCAAGTGTTGGTGGGTTGATTTATTTCAGGATTTCTTGCATGATTTCACTCTTTAATTGCATAGTTTTACACTAGTGCTACACACCCGCCAAGCGTTTGATAAAATATCCGATTTAGGGTTCTTGATCTATAGATGGACCATTGCTTGTCCTATGAATTGATGATGATGTAAGGATGGTATATATGTGTTGATTTCACGAAAGGAATCTATAGTGTTGCATGTTGACAACACCTAGGTGAGGGGGTGCTAGACCTCAACCACCATGGATGGCGGGGTGCAATCCACTATCAACCCATTGAGGGATTGATACCTCAATCACCATGAATGGAGGGGTGCAATCAACCATCAACCAATTGAGGGGTTGATACCTGTCACGACCCAAGCCTAGGGCCTAGATGTGACACGACGAAAGAGGAACCCGAAGGAACCCCAAACAAGCGTCTTAACTTGTCATTACACATCTTTGGTCGCAGAAGCATGTAAAGACATATAGATTAAGAATAGGGTCAATGGGGCTAAGGGAAAAGTTGCATGAACATCTAATTAAGAAATAAGAGTCAAAGCTCATACATAGATTCACAACATGTCCAATAAGCATCTTTAATAGATAGATAGAGCGGGGGCCAAGACAAAGCTACCGGTTAACTCACCCTCATAGTCAGATAGAACATAAGAAAGTATCGCAATACATAGATAATAGCAACATAGACTAAGGTCCCCGAAGTGGAGGACTCACCAACTAGCTTTGAGTAGAGCCGGTCTAGCCACATGGAGGATGAGGATGAACAACTTGAGCACTAGTCCCTACACGGTGATATCATGTAAACAAGAATATGCGTTAGTACATTTGAATGTACTAAGTATGTGAAGTGCAATGCAACAATAGATAGACATCATACTAAAAATACATACATTAGACAATAGGCATAGTATAATAATATAACATATATGATCAATGCATAAGTAAAACATGCTTTCAATAACTCATGCTCATATAAGATATCATATGTGTAGAAGAGACAAAGCGAGAATCCCAACTATGGTTGGGAGATGCCATTCACACTTGGACACCCTGGTGGCAAGGTACAACACCCCTCACATGGTTGATGTCATTCACACCTAAACGCCCTGGTGGCAAGCTACAACACCCTCACATGGTTGATGCCATTCACACCTGGACACCCTAGTGGCAAGGTACGTACCCCTCACATGGTTATCCGGACTCTTATACCCCCCGGATCGGGCATGGTCTAATGCAACACATTATATAGAGCATATATATCATCTACGTAAGCTCATTTCATCATCATAACATCAATCATATCATATCTCATGCTTTGGACCTTCAATCTCTCAAGAAACCATGACCGAACATTTTATCAAACACCTTGGGGGTGTGTAATGGGGGTAAAAGACCATGCAATTTGGAGATGAAATCATTCAGGAAAATCTATAGTGAAACCATCAATCAACACCTTACAACACCCCCAAGACATTCTCATCAAAACTTCTCTTCAAATCCAACATTAGATCCAAGATTTGGAGCTCAAAACATGCTAGAACAACCATACTTTCATGAACTAACATCATTGTGTAGTAAATTTCTCAATATACAAGACCCACATGTAAAATCAAATCATAAGCTACCTTGCCAATTCTCTTCATCACCTCATAAGGACCAACATATCTTGGACTTAATTTCCCCTTTTTACCAAATCGGACTACACCTTTCATTAGAGATACCTTCAAATAAGCCCAATCACCCACATTGAATTCAAGGTCTCTTCTTCTCATCGGCATAGGATTTTGATGACTTTGGGCTGTCCTTAATCTTTCCTTAATCATCCTAACCTTCTCAAGAGCATTCATAACCAGATACAGTCCTAATAAAGCCACCTTTGCAACCTCAAACCAACCCACCGATGATCTACAACATCTACCGAAAAGGGCCTCAACAGGAGCCATACCGATGCTAGAGTGATAGCTATTGTTGTAGGCAAACTCTATCAATGGAAGGTTGTCATCCCAACTATCCTTAAACTCCAAGACACATGCCTTAAGCATATCCTCAAGTGTTTGATTTGTCTTTTCAGCTTGGCCATCCCTTTGAGGGTGGAAGACCATACTAAGGAGAACTTTGGTACCAAAACCCTTTGAAAAGACCTCCAAAAGTGTGAAGTGAATTATGCACCCCGATCAGATATGATGGATAAAAGAATCCCATGTGACCTCACTAAATCATGGATATACAACCTTGCATACTCTTCAGCCATATATGTAGCCTTGAACGGTAGAAAGTGAGTTGATTTTGTCATCCTATCAACCACCACCCATGTAGAATCAAAACCTTTCCTAGTCTTGGACAACCCAACCACAAAATCCATATTAATTACCTCCCACTTCCAAGTAGGAATCTCTATGTCTTGGGTTAGGCCACCTGACATTTAGTGTTCCGCTTTGACTTGTTGACAACTATGGCAATCGGAAACAAATTTAGCAATGTCTCTCTTCATGCCTCCCCACCAATACACATTTCTCAAGTCTCTACACATTTTGGTGGAACCGGGGTGGATATAATAAGAAGACTTATGGGCCTCATCAAGAATTCTCTCCCTCAAACCATCAACACATGGCACACACAACCTACCTTAGTATCTAAGGGCGCCATCCCCCCCTTGGGAGAAAACCTCTATTTTGCCCTCTTTAACCAAGGCCTTCAATTCAAGCAAGGAGGAGTCTGGATCTTGTTTTGAAATCACCTCATCAACAAAAAAAAATTTAGAACCATCAACAACAACAATGCCATTACCCATATCTTCCAACCTAACCCCCAATCTAGCCAATCTATACACCTCCCTAGCCATCTACCTATCAGCACCATCCACATGAGCTAGGCTACCCATAGACACCCAACTCAAAGCATCCACCACAACATTTACCTTACCTGGATTGTAAAGCACACTCATGTATGGTCCTTAATGAGTTCTAGCCACCTTCCTTATCTCAAGTTTAGATCTTTTTGAGTGAAGAAATATTAAAGGCTCTTATGATCGATGAAGACATTAACATGCACCCCATACAAATAATGATGCCAAATCATTAATGCAAACACCACGATGGCTAAATCAATATCATGGGTAGGGTAGTTCCTCTCATGGACTTTGAGTTGCCTAGAAGCGTAGGCTATGACCTTACCATTTTTCATTAGTAAACAACCCAAACCAACTCTAGATGCATCACAATACACAACAAAACCCTCATGACCATCCAGTAGTGACAATATAGGAGCGGACACAAGCCTATCTTTCAACGTTTGGAAGCTTTTCTCGAATTCATCGGTCCACACAAACTTGACCTTCTTTTAAGTCAATTTTGTCATAGGGAAACAATGGAGGAGAACCTATTCGCAAACCTTCTATAGTAATCCACAAGACCCAAGAAACTCCTAATATCTGACGAAGTCAATGGTCTAGGACAATTTCTAATCACATCAATCTTCTTAGGATCCACCTTAATACCATCCCCTGACACCACATGACCCAAGAATGCTACCTCCTTCAACTAAAATTCACAGTTAACATATTTAGCATACAATCTCTCTTCCCTCAACCTTTCCAACACAACCCTCAAATGGCCTATATGCTCCTCCCTATTTTGTGAATAGATCAAAATATCATCAATCAAGACCACAACAAAGTAATCAAGGTAGGACTTGAAGACCCTATTCATTAGATCCATGAAGATGGCCGATGCATTAGTCAACCCAAAATGGCAGCACCTCAAATTCATAGTGCCCATATCTAGTCCGTAAGGTCATCTTAGGAATATCACACTCCCTCACCCTGTCTTGATGGTACCCAAACGAAGGTCAATCTTAGAGAAAAAGCTAGTCCCTTGCAATTTGCAAGTCATCAATTCTCCGAAGAAGATATGTATTCTTTATAGTGACCCTATTCAGTTGCCAGTAGTCAATGCACATTCTAAGTGACCCATCTTTCTTCTTTACAAATAACACCGGTGCACCCCAAGGTGATTGGCTAGGTCTAGTAAATCCCTTCTCCAACAAATCTTTCAATTGTTCCTTTAATTCCTTCAACTTCACTGGGGCCATCCGGTAAAGGGGAATAGGGATAGGTTGAGTGTCGGAAAAAAGATCTATCCGAAAATCTATCTTCCTTTCGGGAGGGACACATGGAAGCTCATTTGGGAAGACATCTAGGAAGTCATTTACAATGGGGAACGACTTGATGGAAGGGACTTTCGACTCCACATATTTGGCCCTCACTAGATGATACAAACACCCGCTGGAAATCAACCTACGAGCTTTAATGCATGAGAAGCATCTACCTCTCACTACCATATCATGACTTTCCCACTCAAGGACGGGTTCATTTGGCAATTGAAACTTGACCCTACGGGTTCTACAATCAATAGTGGCATAGTATGCATGCAACCAATCCATCCCAAGAATAACATCAAAATCAACATATCTAATTCAACAAGATCACAACGTAAGATTTTATGCAAGATGCAAATCGGACAATTTCTATACACCCTCCTAGCAATAATAGATGCATCAATAGGAGTGGACACCTCATATGACTCATGCAACAACTCTGACTCAACATGGAACTTTTTAGCAATAAAGGAGATAACAAAAGAAAGGGTGCACCCGGATCAATCAAAGCATATACATCAAGATCAAAGATTTTAAACATATTGGTAACAACATCGGGGACCTCCCCAACCCCTTGCCTCCCATGTAGAGCATAAATTTGGTAGTGCCTTAGGGCACCACCTTGAGGACCACCTCTACACAATGGAACCGCATTTGCACCCCGGACCTTGTCACGGTTTCTTGGATAATCCACCCACTTGTGACCAAGTTCCCCACATTCAAAACATGCATTGGAATCCGTCAAACATGGGCCCTTGTGATTCTTACCACATCTAGGACACACATCATTAGGAGCCATTCCACCCACACGTTGAGGCCTAAGGAAGTCATTGGCATTCCTCCTATTAGTAGCATGAGGAGGCCCTTGGCCTTGCTAATGTCTAGCACCCTTTTGAAGCCTACCTTCAAAACGGTCCCTCTTGGTCTCATGACACTTCCTCTTTCTCAACTTTTCTTTCTACATTTGCTCGGCATAAGTCATCAACCGAGACATGTCCATATCACTAAATAGCAAAGCGGATTGACATTCTTCACCTATCAAGTCGTAAACTCCCATAACAAACTTATTCATTCTTGACCTAGGATCGGCCACCAAGTGAGGAGCATACTTTGAAAGTTGATTAAATTTGAGGGCATAATCCCTCACACCCATAGTACCTTGTTTCAAATTCATAAATTCTACCAACTTTGCTTCCCTAAGCTCAAGAGGGAAAAATCGATTAAGGAAGGCAAATTTGAACTCCTCCCAAAGCACCACATTACCAACCATCTTCTCACCCTTCCATTGCTCATACCAAATTTAGGCTAACCCCTTGAGTTGGTACGCCGCCAACTCCATATTTTTGTTTGGCCGAACACCCATGATAGACATGATTTTGTAAACCTCATCAATGAACTCTTGTGGATCTTCATCCACCTTGGACCCATGGAATATGGGAGGATTCATCCTCATGAAGTCTCTTACCCTATCTCCTGGGGTAGTAGCATAGGGGCTTGGGCTGCTTATTGGAATTGGTTGGCCACTACTTGAGCAAGCATAGTGAGGGCATCCCGGAGCTCACCATGGTAGGTTGGCCCTCGGGAGTTTGGGCACATCATACTCTAGTGTTTGGCATGATCTGACATAGCAATAAACAATTGCTAGAGGGGACAAATCTCACCTCAAATCTATAGCACGACTTGGAACATGAAGAAGAGAAACATTTCCTAAAATGCCTCACAGCCTCCTATTCATAGTCATGACGCGCTTCACAAGTATGAATAGGACTAATCGACGCAATGTGTTGAACTTCGAGGATCTATCAATCTAGTGCTCTGTTACCAAGTTTGTCATGACCCAAAATTAGGGCCTAGACGTGACACGGTGAATGAGAAACCCGAAGGAACCCCAAACAAGCCTCTTAACTTGTCATGACACATCCTTGGTCGTGGAAGCATATAAAGACTTATAGATTAAGAATAAGGGCAATAGGGTTAAGGGAAAACTTGTGTGAACATCGTAATCAAGAGACAAGAGTCAAAGCTTATGCATAGATTCACAACACATCCAACAAGCACCTCTAATACATAGATAGAGAGGGGGCAAGATAAAGCTACCGGGCTCACCCTCATAGTCAAATAGAACATAAGAAAGTGTCTTAGTACATAGATAATAGCACCATACACTAAGGTCTCTAAAGTGGAGGACTCACCAACTAGCTTTTAGTAGAACCGATCTAGCCACGTGGAGGAGGAGGACGATCAACCTGAGCACTAATCCCTACATGGTGATGTCATGTAGGCAAGTGTATGTGTTAGTACTTTTTAATGTACTAAGTATGTGGGGTGCAATGTAATAATAAATAGACATCATACTCAAAATGCATACATTAGACAATAGGCATAACATAAAAATATGACATGTATGATCAATGCATAAATCGTGCTTTCAATAACTCATGCTAATATAAGATATCATATGTGTAGAAGAGACCATGCTAGAATCCCAACTATGGTTAGGAGATGCCATTCACACCTGGACACTGTAGTGGCAAGGTACAACACTCCTCACATGGTTGATGCTATTAACACCTAGACACCCTGGTGGCAAGGTTCACCACCCCTCATATGGTTGATGCCATTCACACCTGGACACCCTAGTGGCAAAGTACGTACCCCTCATATGGTTATCCGGGCTCCTATAACCCCCCGAATCAGGCATGGTCTAATAAAACACATTATATAGAACATATATGTCATGTATATAAGCTCATTGCATCATCCTAATATCAATCATATCATATCTCATGTTTTGTACCTTCAATTTCTCAAGAAATCATAACCGAACATTTTATCAAACACCTTGGGGGTGTGTAATGGGGGTAAAAGACCATGCAATTTGGAGATGAAATCATGTAAGAAAATCTATATTAAAACCATTAGTCAAAACCTTGAAACACTCCTAAGACATTCACATCAAAACCTCTCATCAAATCCAACATTAGATCCAAGATTTGGAGCTCAAAACATGCTAGAACAACCATACTTTCATGAACTAACATCATTATGCAGTAAATTTCTCAATATACAAGAACCATATATAAAATCAATTTTAAATCATGAAATATTAGAAAAAAAATGCTTAGGCACCATAAGTGAAAGGACCCAATTCTTCAACACCACATAACTTAGCTTTAGAGAAGTTCTTAGTGAAGATTGAAGATGTGGGCTTGAAGCTTGAAGAAAATCCTTAATTTTGGATGATGATTTTGAGTCTTGAATTTTTTGAGTGAAAATAATGCTAAGTGTTTCAGGGAGTATTAAGAAATGTTTTGGATGATATAAGGGTGAAATTTGGCTAAGTATAGAAAAAACCCCGTTCGGGAAAACTTGGGCCCAACAATTAGAATATTTGGACCGCATAGGAAAAACACTACAAGGGAAAATACACCTATTTGCGTCACAAAGAGGATGCGGAGAAGGAATTATACTAAAGTGCGCCCTTGCCGCATTGTGGAGGGAATGCACAAACCTCATTGGAGTTCGTCACATAAAAATTTATAATTGCTAATTTTTGGCTCTTAAATCGAGGTTAGACCCTCTCCCACCTAATTTTGACCCCCTGAACAAGAATCTGAAGTCAGAGTTTTGAAACCACAAGTAGTTTTTTAGATATATGGAAATTAAAATCTGAGCATTCTAAGGCACATTTTGGGCACTTTTTGGGGTCGTTTCAATACCTCAATCACCATGGATGGCGGAATTAAGGGATTGATACCTCAATCACTATGGATGGTAGGGTGTGACAATCTATTGTAATGTTGGTCTCTTGCTACACATGTAATATGTTCTATGTATGCATGTATTACTTCAAGCATCACTCATGCATGCCATATTGCCATATGCTCATTTATTGCCTAATTATGCATTTCGATTACGTTGCCCATTTCTTGTTGCAGTACATCATACATACATAGTACATTCAAACATAGTTATGCATACGCTATGCCTACATGATGTTACAAGGTAGGAACCGAAGCTCCTCAAGATCATCCTAATCCTCCCCATGGGCAATACTATCTCTACAAAGCAAGTTAGTGACTCCTTAATTTTGGGGGCAGTGTCTTTCATCTTTTCCATGTATAAAGACTCTCTTTCCTTTATTGTTTGTTTTGACTATGAGGGTGAGCCCGATTGGTTGTCTTGGCCCCCATTAAGTTTTATGTTTAGAGATGTTGTTGGACAAGTTATGTAATGATGATATAAGCTTGACTGCCTTTGACTCTTTTGATGTTTTGTGAAATGAAGGATTTCACCTAGTCCTTTTGCCCTTAACTCTATTCCTTTATTATTAGTTGATTGCTTTTATGACTAAGGATGTATAATGATAAGTTAAAAGGCTTGATTGGGGTCCCTTCGGGTTCTCCATTCGCCATGTCACGTCTAGGTCCTAGGATTGGGTCGTGACAAACTTAGTATCAGAGCACTAAGATGTTATTGGTCCTCAGCATCCAACACACCGCGTTGATTAGAGTCTTATTCATGGTTGTGTTGTGCACCACAAATATGATTAAGAGGCTATGAGATGATTCTAGGAAATGTTTCCCTTCTTATTACTCTATGTCATGCTATAGAGGTTAAGGTACGGTTTCCCCCCTAACGATTGTTCTTTGCTATGGTAGATCATGCCCAACACAAGAGGAAGAAGAGCCCGCATACCCGAGGAACATCTGGCTCATGGAGAACTCTGGGATGCTCTCACTTTACTAGCTCAAGTCGTGGCTAATCAAGCAAATCAAGGGGCCCAAGCCCCTTATGCTCTTATTCCATAATCTCAGGTGAGGGACTTTATGAGGATGAATCCACCGGAGTCCTATGGGTCTAAAGTGGATGAGGACTCTCAAGAATTTATTGATGAGGTGTATGAAGGGTTAGCTATTATAGGTGTTAGTTCGGAGGAGAAGGCGGAGTTGGCGGCTTACTAACTCAAGGGGGTGGCTCAAATATGGTATACTCAATGGAAGGAGGATAAGGGGAGCAACAATGTGATCCTTTGGGAGGAGTTTAAGGTGACATTTCTCAACAGGTTCTTCCTACTTAAGCTTAGGGAGGCCAAAATGATGGAGTTCATGAATTTGAAGCAAGGATCTATGAGTGTGACGGAGTATGCCCTCAAGTACAACAAACTTTCTAAATATGCTCCACACTTGCTTGCTGATTCGAGGTCTAGAATGAACAAATTTTTGATGGGTGTATCTGACTTGGTGACTGAGGAGAGTCGCTCCACTATGTTTATTGTGACATGGATTTGTCCCGCCTAATGACATATGCCAAAGAAATGGAGGGGGAGAAGTTGAAGAAAAGGAGGAGTGGTGAGGCCAAAAGGGCCTATTTTGATGGTAAGATCCAAGGTCTCAAAAGTGGTCGGTTTCATCGAGGACAAAGGTCTACTCATGCTCCTAATAGAAGATCTGCCAACAGCTACCCAAGGGCCCAAGGTGATGGTGGTATGGTGCCTAATGCTATGTATGCAAAATGTGGTAGGGGTCATGGTGGCCTATGTTTGAGGGACACTAATGCTTGTTTTGGCTATGGAGAAGTGGATCACAAGAAGGTTGATTTTCGTCGAAATCAAAACAAGGTTAAAGATGTTCGTCCACAAGGCCGGGGTGCTAATGCAGTTCCTTTGGGGAGAGGAGGCCAATAAGGTGGTGCTCCAAGGCACAATCGTGTCTATGCACTCCAAGGGAGATAAGGGGTTGATGAGGTGCTCGATTTCGTCACCAATATGTTAAAAGTCTTTGATTTTTATATGTATGCATTGATAGACCTGGGTGCTACTCTTTCTTTTGTTACTCCTTTTGTTGCCAAAAAGTTTCATGTTGAGCCTTACTTATTTTGTGAGTCTTATGAGGTGCCTACTCACATTGGTGCATCTATTAATGCTAGAAAGGTCTATAGAAATTGTCCTATTTGCATTTTGCATAAAATATTGCCTTGTGATCTTGTTGAGTTGGATATGGAAGATTTTGATGTCATTATTGAGATGGATTGGTTGCATGCATATTATGCCTTTACTGACTGTAGAACCCGTAGGGTCAAATGTCGATTCCCAAATGAAACCGTCCTTGACTGGGTGAGTCATATGTGTTGGTGAAGGGTAGGTTTATCTCTTGCATTAAAGATCAAAAGTTGATCTCTAAGGGGTTTCTATCATCTTGTGAGAGACAGGGATATGGAGTCTAAGGTTCTTCCCATAGAGTTGGTCCCAGTGGTTAATGAGTTTCTAGATGTCTTCCCTAGTGAGCTTCCTAATGTTCTTCCCGAAAGGGAAATAGATTTCAGCATAGATCTTGTTCCCGACACTCAACCTATTTCTATTCCTCCTTATCGTATGGCCCCGATGAAGTTGAAGGAGTTGAAAGAGCAATTAAAAGATATGTTGGAGAAGGGTTTATTAGGTCTAGCCAATCACCTTGGGGTGCACCCGTGTTATTTGTGAAGACGAAGGATGAGTCCCTTAGAATGTGTATTGACTACCGACAACTTAATAGAGTCACCATCAAGAATAAGTATCCTCCACCAAGGATTGATGATATTTTTGACCAACTTCAAGGGGCTAGTCGCTTTTTTAAAGATTGATCTTCGGTCGGGATATTATCAATTGAAGGTGAGAGAGTGCGACATTCCAAAGACGACCTTCCAAACTAGGTATGGGCATTATGAATTTGTGGTTATGTCTTTTGGGTTGACCAATGCACGGGCTATCTTCATGGATATTATGAATAAGGACTTCAAACCTTACCTTAATTTGTTTGTGGTTGTTTTCATTGATGATATTTTGATCTATTCTCATAGTAAGGAGGAGCATGTGGGTCATTTGAGGGTGTTGCTAAAAATATTGAGGGAAGAGAAGTTGTATGCTATGTATGAGAAGTGTGAATTTTTGTTGAATAAGGTTTCCTTACTAGGTCATGTGGTGTCGGGGATGGTATTAAGGTGGATCCTAAAAAGATTAAAGTGATTAGAAATTGACCTAGACCTTTGACTCCGTCGGATATTACAATTTTCTTGGGCTTAGCGGGTTACTAGCAAGTATTGTAAATGGGTTCTCTTCTATTGCTTCTCCCATGACTAAGTTGACCTAAATGAAGGCTAAGTTTGTGTGGACTGATGAGTCTGGTAAGATTTCCAAACCTTGAAGGATAAACTTGTCTCCGCTCCTATCTTGTCTCTACCGGAAAGGTTGGAAGGATTTGTTGTGTATTGTGATGCCTCTCAAATTGGTTTGGGTTGTGTTTTGATGCAAAATGGTAAGGTGATAGCTTATGCCTCTAGGCAACTTAAGGTGCATGAAAAGAATTATCCTACTCATGATCTTAAATTGGCCATCGTGGTTTTTGCTTTAAAAATTTGGCGTCATTATTGTATGAGGTGCATGTTGATGTGTTCATCGATCATAAGAGTCTCCAATATGAGATCACTCAAAATAATCTCAACTTGAGGCAATGAGGGTGGTTAGAGCTTCTTAAGGATTATGATATGAGTGTGCATTCTCATCCCAGTAAGGCTAATGTTGTTGCAGATGCTTTGAGTAGGCTATCTATGGGTAGCCTAGCTCATGTTGATTGTCGGAAGAAAGAGGTGGCTAGAGAAGTCCATCTGTTGGCTTGATTGGAGGTTAGGTTGGAAGAGGTTGATAATGGTAGTATTGTGGTTGTTTATGGTTCAAAGTCTTCCTTGGTTGATGAGGTAAAAGCAAAGCAAGATCTTGACCCCTCCTTGTTAGAATTGAAGACCTTGGTAAGAGATGGCAAGGTAGAGGTTTTCTCCTAAGGGGGAGATGGTGCCCTTCGGTACCAAGGTAGGTTGTGTGTACCTAGTGTTGATGTCTTGAGAGAGAAGATTCTTAATGAGGCTCATAATTCTTCCTGTTCTATTCACCCCGGTTCTACTAAGATGTATAGAGATTTGAGGGATGTGTTTTGGTGGGGATGTATAAAGAAATACATTGCCAAATTTTTATCCGGTTATCATAGTTGCCGATAAGTCAAAGAGAAACACCAAAGGCCTGGTCGCCTAACCCAAGATATGGAGATTCCCTCTTGGAAGTGGGAGGAAATTAATATGGATTTTATTGTTAGGTTGCCTAAGATAGAAAGGGTTTTGATTCTATTTGGGTTGTTGTTGATAGAAGGAAAAAGTCGGCTCATTTCCTACTGGTTAAGACTACATATGGTGCCTATGATTATGCTAAATTGTACATTCATGAGTTGGTTAGATTACATGGGATTCCCTTGTCTATCATACTGGATCGTGGTGCTCAATTTTCTTCTCACCTTTGGAGGTCCTTCCAAAGAGGTCTTGGTACCATGGTAAAGCTTAGTACGACATTTTACCCTCAAACGGATGGCCAAGCTGAAAGAACTATCCAAACTTTTGAGGATATGCTTAGAGCTTGTGTTTTGGAGTTTCAGGGTAGTTGGGATGATCATATTCCATTGATTTAGTTTGCTTATAATAATAGATATCATTCTAGCATTGGTATAGCTCCTTTTAAGGCCCTCTATGGTAGGCGTTCTAGGTCACCAGTTGGATGGTTTGAGGTAGGGGAAATGGCATTGTTGGGTCCGGATCTGATCATGGAGGCTATGGGGAAGGTAAGGTTGATTAGAGAAACATTGAAATAAGCCCAATGTTTTCAGAAGTCCTATGTCGATATGAGCAGAAGGGAGCTTGAAATGAAAGTTGGTGATTCTGTATATTTGAAGGTCTCACACATGAAGGGTGTGGTTCATTTTGGTAAAAAGGGTAAATTGAGTCCAGGATTTGTGGGTGTGTATAGTTTCTTGAGAAGGATTAGTAGAGTGGCCTATAAGTTGGAGTTTCCTAGTGAAACGGACTTGGTTCATCCAGTCTTTCATGTATCCATGTTGAGGAAATGTGTGGGGGATTCGAATGCTATTGTTCCATTTGATGTTGTGAGTGTTCTTGAAGAAAACTTGACCTATGAAGAGGTTCCAGTAGAGATATTGGATAGACAAGTGAAGAGGTTGAGGAACAAGGATATGACTTCCGCTAAAGTCATTTGGAGAAATCAGCAAGTTGAAAGTGCTATATGGGAAGCCAAGGCGGACATGCAAAAGCGATATCCATATCTTTTTCATTCTACACAAGCCTAAGGTACCAATTCTAAGTACCCTATGTGATTTCAAGGATTATGTTTTAGCCCCTATGTCATTTTCATGTATTCATGTTTATGGTGACATGTTCACGACGATTTTGACATTTATGTTGAGATTTTGAAAATAGTGTTTAAATGTATTGATGCATTTTTGTTGGGGCAGATTTATTCATGATTACTCTTCTTATATGCGTTTCTTTGACATTCGGGGATGAATGGAAAACAACCCCAAAAAGTGCCCTAAAATGTGCCTCGGAAGCAAAGAGTTGTGACATCTAGGCCCTAGGCTTGGGTTGTGACAATCATCCTTCACTAAGGCCTTCAATTCGACTAACGAGGGGTCAAGTTCTTGTTTTGACCTTAGAATCATCAACAACCACTACACCACCATCTTCAACTTCATCCAACCTAACCCCCAATCTAGTTAACCGGTGAACCTCTGTAACCACCTCTTTGCTACCATCATCAACATGAGCTAGACTACCCATAGACACCCTATTTAGAGCATCGGCCATAACATTAGCTTTGTTGGGGATGATAATGTATACTCATATCATAATCTTTAAGGACCTCTATCCACCTTCATTGTCTCAAGTTAAGATCTTTTTGGGTAAACACATATTGAAATCTCTTGTGGTCAGTAAACACATCAAATGAACCCCATAAAAGTAATGACACCAAATTTTCAAAGCAAATACCACGACCACCAATTCAATATCATGGGTGGGATTATTGTTCTCATGCACCTTATGTTGTCTAGAGGCATATGCTATAACTTTACCATTTTGCATCAAAACACACCCAACCCAATTCTTGAGGAATCACAATACAAATCCTTCCAACCTTTCTGGTAGAGCCAGTATAGGAGCAAAGACAAGCTTATCTTTCAAGGTTTGGCTACTCTCTTCACTTTCACCGATCCACATTAATTTTGCCTTATTTTGAGTCAACTTTGCCAAAGCGGAAGTAATAGAAGAAAAATCATTCACAAACCTCTGGTAGTAACTCGCCAAACCCAAGAAACTCCTAATATCCGATGGAGTCAAGGGTCTAGGCTAATGCGTTATCACCTCCGTCTTCGTAGGATCCCCTTAATGCCATCACTCGACACCACATGCCCTAGAAAAGCAATATCTTTCAACCAAAAGTCACATTTTTCATATTTGGCAAACAACCTCTCCTCCCTCAAGATTTGCAACATCACACTTAAGTGATTCACATGCTCTTCCTCACTCAGGCAATAAATAGATATATGATCAATAAAGACCACCACAAATATGTCAAGGTAGGGTTTAAAGACCCTATTCATGAGATCCATAAATATAGCCGATGCAATAGTCAACCAACGGACATAAGCACAAACGCAAAGTGCCCATAACTAGTCCAAAAAGCTGTCTTGGGAATATCACAATCTCTCACCTTCACTTGGTGGTATCCGGACCGAAGATCAATCTTAGAAAAGTGACTAGCCCCTTGAAGTTGATCAAAAATGTTATCAGCCCTTGGTAGAGGGTACTTGTTCTTTATGGTGACTCTATTAAGTTGCCGGTAATCAGTGCACATTTTAAGGGAACCATCTTTTTCTTTACAAATAACATTAGTGCACCCCAAGGTGACTTGCTAGGCCTTATGAAATCCTTTTCTAACAAATCCTTTAATTGATCATTCAAATCCACCAGGGCTATGCAGTAAGGGGGAATGGAAATGGGTTGAGTATTGGAAAGGAGGTCTATACCAAGATCTATTTCCCTTTCAGGAGGATCATCGGGAAGCTCATCGGGAAAGACATCAAGAAACTCATTAACCTTCGAAACTGACTCAATGAAAGCGACTTTAGACTCAACATCCCTAACCCTTACAAGATGGTAAAGAAAACCCTTAAAAATCAACCTTTGGGGTTTTAAGACAAGAAATTAATCTACCCTTGACCACCACGTTACAACTCTCCCACTCAAGGACGGGTTCATTAGGGAATTGGAAATTTCATCTTATGGGTTCTACAATCAATAGAAGCATAATATGTATGTAAAAAATCCATCCCAAGAATAATATCAAAATCTACTATGTAAAGCTCAACAAAATCACAAGGCAAGACTTTATGCAATATGAATATGGGAGATTTTCTATGGACTCTTTTAGCAACAATAGACTCACCAATGGGGGTAGACACTTCATAGGGTTCACATAACAATTTGGGACACACAAGAAGCTTTTTAGCAACAAAAGGAGTAATGAAAGAAAGAGTGGCACTCGGTTCTATCAATGCATACACATCAAAATTATAAACCATCATATACCTGTGAAGCACCATGCCAAGTGTAGTGACCCCTAGAGGGGTATAGTTGGGAACATCGATGGTTATCCTCATAATCCCTAGTAACCCGTGGACAATGTCTAGACTTATGATCCGTTGCGCCACAATCGAATCATGCATCTATTCGGCCAAACAATCTTCCAGATGGTATTTAATACTTGTGGCAGGGAGGAGAAGCTTGAACACCAACACCCTTGCCTTTCCTTTGAGCATACGGACAATCAACAATCTTGTGGCCCATCTTGCCACACTAAAAGCATGCACCAGTGTTCGTCCAACATATGCCACCATGATTCCTCCCACACTTTGGGTACCTAGGATGGGTCACTCCACCATTTCCACTGCGCTTAGCAGATAGAAGCCTACATTCAAGTTGAGCCCTTCTTCTCCCTTCCTTTGAGGTCACCGAACAATTCCTCATCTTAGGCCCCAAAATGCCACACTTGAAACAATCTTTAGTGCCCACCAAACACCTTTCTTGATGCTTCCTTCCACACCCTTGAAAAATGGCAAAAGGGATCCTTTTCTTCTTGTTCTTGGGAATCGATAGACTAGTAGAAGATGAGGCACCACCAACTCGGGCCCTCTGAGCCACCCTCTCCATTCTCTAATCGCTTGAAGTCTCGAGAGCACCTACTTGTAAATTAAGTTGAGCGGTTACTACCTTGGCCAATAGCCATAGAGCATTACGACCCTCCGTATTTGACATGTCACCATTGGGAAGTTGACCCTCAAGTGAGAGATGGTTACCGTCCTATCCACCATTCTTCATAGCTTGATACATATTCTAAAATGTAATGGTTATGGATTAGTAATAAGCCTTAGGGCACTTAGCTCTACTGCACGACATAGATTATGAAGAAGTGAACAATTTCCTAAAATGCCTCATAGCCTCTTACTCATAGTTGTAACGCGCTTCATAACCATGAATACGACTCTAGTCAACGCAATGTGTTGGATTTCTGAGGACCAATAACAACCTGGCTTTGACACCAAGTTTGTGATGTCCTCAGCCTAGGCCTAGATGTGACATATCGAATGAGAAGTCCGAAGATAACCCAAACAAGCCTCTTAGCATATCTTGTAAACATCCTTGGTTGCGAAGCGAAAATACACAATTGCAAGAGTCAAATAGTGCAAAGGTGGAAAATAGGACTAAGGGAAAATCTTTTTTAAACACGGAAGCATAAAGAGAGAGTCGAGCTCATTACGTAACAACATAGTGTCCAACAACAGCTCTACTTAAGAATGGAGCGGGAGCCAAGACATTTCCCGGGCTTAACCTTGTGATAACAAGTGTCTAGTATAAAGAGAAAATCTAAACATGTCATGAATAAGTAAATATTTTCCTCAAAATTGAGAACTCACCAAAGCTTTCTCAAAGACTTGAACTAGCCATGTGGAGGAGGAGGATGATCAAATGGAGCTCCGACTCATACATGATAATATCACATAGGTATAGAGTATGTGTTAGTATGTTTGAATATACTAAGTATGTGGGGTGCAGTACAGCAAAGATATAAGCCAATGTAATAAAAATGCATACAATATAGACAATAGGTTCAATCTCAATATGTCATATACATCAATGCTTGTAATAACCATGCTTGTGAAACATTTAACTTGTATAAGATACATACCATACATGCATGTGGGAGGAGACTTTAACTTACATAGACAAAGTAGCTACAACTTGGAATCCAAGGCATGATACCCCCTCGGTCAAGTGGAGGGGCATGACACCCCGTGGCTAGGTGTGATCTACTTGCCAAGGTAAATCAAACATGATAAAGTGCACTAGATGGATCCACTACTATAGCTAGGGTATAATAAATCATCCTGTGGTGGCATATAGTTTAGAGAAAAAAGACTTTATATAAGGACCCCTTGAGTCGAGCCACCATCTTAAGCCCCAATTGGTGTTAAATCGACTCCCACGTAATACTTGAAATAATAATATCTTATATAACTTGTAAGAAACATGGAAACATGACATGAGTAGCTCTTGAAACATGCTTGACCTCTATTTGTGAGCCTAACTTGAACATGAGAGTAAATAATCGCACATGAACCCTTGTTTTAACATGAATAGCTCACAAGAGGTGAAAATCTTTAAATAAGGCTTAACTTGTAACTTGTAAATCATAGATATTTTCGTGAATTTAATACATTCTTGAAAGCCCATAAACATTTTGAAATCACTTGACGTGTAAAAGCTTGCAATAGCCCATCAATGGCTTAAGAATTCTTGTCATGGCATTTTATCAAATACTTGGTGGGCACACACGGACACATGCTCTATATCATGCAAATTCAAGTGAATGGATCATGAAATAGTAAGATCAATTCATTTCAAAATCATTAAAATCAGCCCACCAATATCATAGTAAAACCCCATCTTAGGTATCATGAATTTCACATCAAAACTTCACAATAATTCATAGTTTTCATAGCTTGAATCATGCATAATTTCAATAGACATAGATCAACTCATGGGATAAACTGGGAAATAGATATTAATGCATAATCAATTGATACTTGATAAAACATCAACATAATTTAGCTCATAATTCAAAATAAGAGATACATTTAAGTAATACAACTCGAAATCATGCAATTTTCATAAAATAGGAAGGTTGGACTCCATGGGTGAAAGGACCCAATAGATAAAACCCATATAGCCTGAACTTGGATTTTGTTGAGATGAGCTTGAAGGAAACTTGAGGCTCGGATTGAATCCTTAAGTCCCAAAATTGAGTTGAAATCCTTAGATTTGAATGAGAGAATAAATAGTCTTAGAGAGGTTTTAGAGAGGGTTTTTGAGTGGTATAGAGTTCAAAAATTGCTAAGTATGAGAGATTTCACTGTTAAATAGCCATGGGCTATGACCCCAATGCCCTTGGATGAAATAGAAAAACAAGGAAAAACTAACATTCGTCCGTGTCCTTGGCGCGACGCGGATTCATCGCGGACAACCACTATTTTCTGAAAACTTAGCAAAAATTATTTTTTTACAGGTCATTTAAAATCTAAGTTATACCTGTTTCCCACTCAAGTTTGCCCCTTAATCAAGAATATGAAGTTGAATTTTTGAAATCACGCACAGATTTTGAGATTATGAAAATTACGATTATGGGGCTTTTCGAAGCACATGTGGGGCGTTTCACTTATGGTGTAATTTGATCTTCAAGCTTGTGATTTTCATTGACTTTGGATTAGGTTGTTCTTAATTCAATTGAGTAAGTATTTAATTATGTCTTCTAAATTCATAATCTCTTCAGCTACACGTAGCATGAGTAGCTAAATCCCCAACTAGGGTTGTGGGAATCATGAATAACTAACAAAGTATAATCGGGTATTCACAATTCTTTGAATGTTTTGTATTAATTAATTAACTCTATTTGTTTTGCATCTTTTCTGATAGTGGTCAACATTAGAAATTGCTTAGTGTTGTTGGATGGACCTAGGTAGTAATGAATAGGAATAGAGATTAATTAACAAGATTCGATTGATGTGTTCTCATTTAATCAACCAAATTCGGCCAAAAGGAGGTTGTATTGGGACTATTAGGTAATGGTAAGTAATGCACAATATGGAGGTGGGTCATGTTGGATAGGGAAATTCACCTCTCACCTTTGATCAAAGGGCTTGGTGAATTTAAATTGTCGACCTACATATTATACACAAGACAAGAATTAGGTTATCCAGTGATACTATGTTGGGGAATAATGGGGACCACAATACCCTAGTTTCTCTCTATTATTGATTATTATCTCATGATAGTTAGTTTAGTTTATTTCTCATTGATTATTACAAACCCTTCCTTTTGGGGAATTAAGTCGGTTAAGTACTCGGATTGCATATTGGTGAATTTTCATGAGTCTACGTATTCCCTTTGGGATTGGCCCTAACCTTGGTTAGGTTTTAATCTTGATAGAGACCTCGTTATTCTATAAAAAGGAATTGTAACTTAGGCGACATCAAGATTTTAGCGCCATTGCAAAGGAATATGGCTAGACTTAGTGAATTCATTAGCAGTTCGAGTGTTAATCCTTAGTTCCCTTTATTTTACTTTTTTTATTATTTTTGTTTTTTTGTATGTTGTACGAGTAGTGTATGCCCAACACTCGGAGTCAAGGCAATCCCTTAACTCTATTTGATCCAGAGATCCACCGAACTATGAGAAGAATGGCCCAATATAACGCCAACAACGCGGCCAATGTAGCTCTCAATAAGGACATTAATGATGATGATAGGTATGAAAACCCACCTCCTTTGGAAGACATTTCATAGCCTGAATATTTCAATGCCAATGCTTACTAGTGGAATCAGTATAGGTTGAACCCTATGGCTACTGAAATGCCCCAAAAATGTTCTTGGGAAATTCCCATAACCGTTATTTTCATATATCTCTATATCGAAAATCTGACTTCATATTCTTGATCAGGGGGTGAAATTGAGTGGACAATGGGTATAACCTGGATTTTAGAGGACCCGAAGCGAAAAATGATTTTTGCTAATTTTTTGAACTAGTAGTTGTGCGCTATGGCTCCGCAACGCGGACCCATCGCGGAGTAGTGTCAGGTTTTCCTTAATTTTTTTTCGGCCTAATGGTATTGATGTCATGGCCCTATACCCATTTTCACGTGAACTATCCCATATTTAGCCATTTTACAACTCAATATCACTCAAAAACCCTCTCTAAAATCTCTCCAATACTTTATCAAAATTCCCATTCAAATTTCAACGATTTCAAGCCTAACTTTAGAACTCAAGGACTCTTTCAAGCTCCAAGTTCTCTTCAAGCTCATCTCAAGAAAACCCAAGTTTGAGGTATGTGGGTTTCATCCGTTGGGTCCTTTCACTTATGGAGCCCAATCTTCTTTTTTATGAAAATTGCATGTTTTCAAGTTGTATTACCTATGAGTATCTTTTATTATGAATTATGAGCATGAATTATGTTGGAATTTTATGAAATGTTGATTGATTATGGATAACTATTTATTTCAAGCTTATATCATGAACTAATCTTATCTATTGAGGCTATACATGTTTTGAGCTATGAAACTATGATATATTATGAGATTTGATGATGGATTTTAAGGTAATCTACATGAGGATTTTACTACATGTTGGTAGGTTGATTTACTTTACGTTTTCTCATCTTATTTCACTCTTACGTTGCATGATTTTGAACAAGCATTATGTGCCCACCAAGTGTTTGATAAAATGTCAAGTCAAGAGTTCTAAAGTTATTGATGATATATTTAATGATTAACAAGTGACTATAAGATGATTCAGGAAAGGCTATCAAGCATGTATTGAATTCATGAAAAGTATCTATTATGTTACAAGTAACAAGTTAAGCCCTATTTCAAGAGTTTTACCTCTTGTGAGTCATTCATGTTAAAGCAACGGTTCATGCATGATTATGATCTACTCTCATATTTCAAGTTAGGATCACCATTAGAGGTCAAGCATGTTTAAGAGCTACTCATTTCATGTTTCTAACAAGTTATTAAACTATGATAATTTCAAGTATTCTGTTGGATTAGATTTAGCACCGATAGATAGGATGTCGGCATGGACTATCTTCAAGGGTCCATACTCCTTTCCTTGAATTATGTGCCAACATATATTATGATCATTACCCTTGCTATACTAGTGGATCCATTTAGTGCACTTTATCATGAAATCCACCGCAAAATAGGACGGATTTTCGTAAGGGGGGTTACTTCTAAGAAATGGGACGGGCTCCCGTAAGGTGAAGTATGGTTTACCTTGGCAAGTAAACCACCTCTTTACCATGAGAGATAATCATCGAGATTCAAAGTTGTAGCTCGCTTGGTCTAACTTTTATCTATTAGGGTCTCCTCCTACACATGTATTATGTTCTATGCAAGTTGAATGATTTACGAGCATGTTTTACTTCAAGCATCGACCATGCATACCATATTTTGATCTCACATATCTATTGCCTATTACTACGCATTTTGACTATATTGTCTTATGTCTTGTTGCATTGCATCCTACATACTTAATACATTTAAACGCAGTAACGCATACTCAATGCCTACATGATGTTATCATGTATGGACCGGAGCACCATTTGATCATCATCCACATTGCTAGTACGATCCTTTGAAGCGAGCTTTGGTAAGTCCTCAAGTCCGAGGACACAATATTTATTACTCTTGCTATATTGAGTCTTCTTCATGTTTAACACTTGTTATTATGAGGGTGAGCCCGAGGAGTGTCTTGGCTCCCTCTCAACTTTATGTTAGAGATGTTGTTGGAATATTTGATGTACTTATGCTGTGACATTGACTCTTGAGTATTTTATGATTATTAACGACTTCCCTTAGTCCCGCTTCCCTTTTTAATTTATCTCTTGTTGTTGTTTACTTTGCTTCCGTGACTGAGGATGTGTGATTGATATGCTAAGAGGCTTGTTTGGGCCGCCTTTGGGTCCCCATTCGTCTTGTCATGTCTAGGCCCTATGCTTGGGTCGTGACAGACATGGAATCATAGCATTAAGTTGTGAATGGTCCTCGAATTCCAACAATTCACTTCAATTAAAGTCTTATTAATAGTTGTGAAGCACGCCACAACTATGAATGGGAGGCTATGAGGTGTTTCAGGAAATGTTTCACTTCTTCATGGTTTATATCGTGCTTTAGATGAGAGTGTAAGGCATTTTCCCCTAACGAATGCTCTTTGCTATTCTAGATCATGCAGATTCAAAGAGGGAGACTAAGGAGAGCCCGTACACCCAAGGAGCAACCAGCTCCTCCCACTCCTCAAGGTGAAGTGGTAGGCCAAGATAAGTTCTGAGATGCTATTGCAATGTTGTCTCATGCTTTGACCAACCAAATACACTAAGGGGCCCATGCTCCTCATGCTCCCACTACAGCTTCTAGGCTGAGGGATTTCACTAAAATGAACCCATCGGAATTCAATGCATCCAAGATGGATAAGGATCCCCAAGAGTTCGTAGATGAGGTGTAAAAGGTTCTATCCATCATGGGGGTCAATTTGGAGGAAAAGGCAGAGTTAGAGGCCTACCAACTCAATGGGGTGGCTCAAATTTTATTTACACAGTGGAAGTTGGAGACGGGGGATGATGATGCTATCCCTTGGGAAGAGTACAAAGCAACGTTTCTTAACCGGTTATTTCCTATCGAGCTAAGGGAGGCTAAGATGATGGAGTTTATGAACCTGAAGCAAGGTTCTATGAGTGTCAGGAAGTATGCCCTTAAGTTCAACAAGCTCTCCAAGTATGCTCCACAATTTGTTGCCAAACAAAGATCAAGAATGAATAAATTTGTCTCAGGTGTGTCCGATTTGGTTAATGACGAGTGTCGTACCATCATGCTTGTAAGTGATATGGATTTGTCCCACCTCATGACATATGCCAAACAACTCATGGGGCAAAAGCTTACAAAAAGAAGAAGTGATGAGTCCAAGAGTGCTCATTTTGAAGGTGATTTCCAAGGTTCCAAGTGTGGTTGGATTCCTCAAGGCCACATGTTTCAAGTCCAAAAGTCTTCCAATGCTCCTAATAAGATATTTGCTAATGATAATCCAAGATTCCGAGGTGGTAATGGAGGAATGATAAACCCTAGATGTCCAAGGTGTGAAAAGAATCATAGTGGTCCATGTTTGAGGAATTATAATGCTTTCTTTGGTTGTGGTGAGATGGGTCACAAGGTTATTAATTGTCCTCATGCTCAAAACAAAGGTAAATATGGTCATCCACAAGGCTAATGTTCAAATGCGGGTCAAAGGGGAAGAGGAGGCCAACAAGGTGGTGCACCAAGACAAAATAAATTCTATGCTCTACAAGGAAGACAAAGGGTGGATGAGGTGCCCTATGCCGTCATTGGTATGTTAAAGGTTTTGATTTTGATGTGTATGCATTGATAGATCTGAGTGTAACTCTTTCTTTTATTACTCCGTTTATTGCCAAAAAGCTTTATGTTAGCCCCGAATTATTGTGTGAACCTTATGAATTTTCTACCTCCGTTGGTGAGTCCGTTGTTGCTAAAAAAGTCTATAAAAATTGTCTCGTGTTCATCTTGCATAAAATCTTGCCTTGTGATTTTGTTGAATTAGATGTGGTGGATTTTGATGTCACTCTTTGGACGGATTAATTGGATGCATATTATGCTTCTATTGAATATAGAACCCATAGGGTTAAATTCCAATTCCCTAATAAGCTAGTCCTTGAGTGGGAAAGT
This sequence comes from Solanum medicagineum, assembly GCA_026153255.1. Lineage (NCBI taxonomy): Eukaryota > Viridiplantae > Streptophyta > Magnoliopsida > Solanales > Solanaceae > Solanum > Solanum medicagineum. The sequence continues at coordinate 8,023 of JAPFFP010043472.1, read as the reverse complement.
CGTGATGTGGTGGTCAAGGCTAGATTCATTTCTTGTCTTAAATCCCAAAAGTTGATTTCTAATGGTTGTCTTTACCATTTTGTGAGGATTAGGGTTGTTAAGTCCAAAGTCCTCCCTATTGAGTTGGTTTCGTTGGTTAATGAGTTTCTCGATGAGCTTCCCGGTGTCCCTTTCGAAAGGAAAATAGATTGGTCCAGACCTCCTTCCCAGTAACCAACCCATTTCTATTCCCCCTTACCGTATGACCCCTGCGGAATTGAAGGAGCTAAAGGAGATATTGAGGGATTTGTTGTAAAAGGGTTTCATAAGGCCTAGTAAGTCACCTTGGGGTGTACCGGTGTTATTTGTGAAGAAAAAAGATGGGTCTCTTAGAATGTGCATTGATTACCAGCAACTTAATAGAGTCACCATAAAGAACAAGTACCCTCTCCCATGGATCGATGACTTTTCTAATCAACTTCAAGGGGCTTGTCATTTTTCTAGGATTAATCTTTGGTCTGGGTATCACCAAGTGAAAGTGAAGGAGTGTGACATCCCCAAGACGACTTTTCAGACTAGGTATGGGCACTTTGAGTTTGTGGTTATCTTCTTTGGGTTGACTAATGCATCGGCTATATTTATGTATCTCAAGAATAGGGTCTTTAAACCCTACCTTAACTAGTTTGTGGTGGTTTTTATTGATGATAATTTTATTTAATCCCATAGTGAGGAGGAAAATGTGAATCACTTGAGGGTGGTGTTGCAAATCTTAAGGGGGGAAAAGATGTATACTAAATATGAAAAATGTGAGTTTTGGTTGAAAGAGGTTTCTTTTCTAGGGCATGTGGTGTCGGGTAATGACATTAAGGTAGATCCTAAGAAGACAGAAGTGATTAGAAATCGGGCAAAACCTTTGACTCCACCGGACATTAGAAGTTTCTTGAGTTTGGAGGGTTATTATCGGAGGTTTGTGAATGGTTTCTCTTCTATTGCTTCCTAGATGAAAAAGTTGACCCAAAAGAAGATAAAATTTGTGTGGACCGATGAATGTGAGAAGCGTTTCAAAAATTTGAAAGATAAACTTGTCTGTGCTCCTATGTTGTCTCTACCGGAAGGGTTGGGAGGATTTGTTGTATATTGTGATGCCTCCAGAATTGGGTTGGGTGTGTTTTGATGCAAAATGGTAAAGTGATAGCATGTGCCTCTAGACAACATAGGGTGCATGAGAAGAATTATCCCATCCATGATATTCAATTGACGGTCGTGGTATTTGCTTTGAAATTTTGGCGTCACTACTTTTATGGGGTTCATGTTGATGTGTTTAGCGACCACAAGAGTCTTCAATATGTGTTCACCCAAAACGATCTTAACTTTAGACAAAAGAAGGTGGTTAGAGCTCTTTAAAGATTATGATATGAGTGTACATTATCACCCCAACAAAGCTAATATTGTGGTTGATGCTCTAAGTAGGGTGTCTATGGGTACTCTAGCTCATGTTGATGATCGTGGCAATGAGGTGGTTAGAGAGGTTAACTGATAAGCTAGTTAGGGTGTTAGGTTGGATAAGGTGGACAATTGGGGTATAGTTGTTGTTGATGGTTACAAATCTTCTTTGATTGTGGAGGTAATGGCAAAACAAGATCTTGACCCCGCCTTGCTAGAGTTGAAGGCCTTGGTGAGAGATGGTAAAGTGGAGGTTTTCTCCTAAGGGGGAGATGGTGCCCTTAGGTACCAATGTAGATTGTGTGTGCTAAACGTAGATGATTTGAAAGAATTGATCTTGAAGGAGGCCCATAATTCATCTTATTCCATTCACCCCGGTTCTACAAAAATGTATAGCGACTTGAGGGAGGCTTATTAGTGGGTGGTATGAAGAGAGACATTGCCAAGTTCATATCCGGATGTCACAATTGCCAACAAGTGAAGGGCTGAACATCAAAGGCTGAGAGGCTTAGTCCAAGATATAGAGATTCCTACTAGGAAGTGGGAAGAGATAAACATGAATTTTGTGTTTAGGTTGCCTAAGACTAGGCATTTTTATTCTATTTGGATTGTTGTGGATAGAATGACAAAGTCGATTTCCTTCTTGCCGGTCAAAACAACTTATGGCGCCGAAGATTATGCCATGTTGTACATTCATGAGTTGGTTAGATTGCATGGGGTGCCCTTGTATATCATTTCGGATCATAGTGCTCAATTCACTTCTCACGTTTGGAGGTCCTTCCAAAGAGGTCTTGGTATCAAGGTTAAGCTTAGCATGACTTTTCACCCTCAAACAGATGGTCAAGCCGAGAGGACTATCCTAATTCTTGAGGATATGCTAAGGGATTGTGTTTTGGAGTTTAAGGGTAGTTCGGATGAACATCTTCCACTCATTGAGTTTGCTTACAACAATAGCTACCACTCAAGCATTGGTATGACACCCTTTGAAGCTTTATATGGTAGACGTTTTAGATCCCAGTTGGGTGGTTTGAAGTGGCGGAGATGGCTTTGCTAGGTAAGTATTTGTTCATGGTGGACATGGGGAAGGTGAGGTTGATTAGGGAAAGATAGAAAATAGCCTAAAGTAGACAAAAGTCCTACACCAATGTGAGGAGAAGAGATCTTGAGTTTAAGGTTGGTGAATGGGTTTACTTGAAATTTAACCTATGAAGGATGTGGTTCAATTTGGCAGAAAGGGGAAATTGACCCCAAGGTTTGTGGGTCCTTATAAAGTTTTGAGGAGAGTGGGTAGGGTTGCTTATGTGTTGGAGTTGCCTATGGAGATGGACATGGTTGAAACGACCCCAAAAAGTGACCGAAAATGTGCCTCAGAATGCCCAAAATTTTAAATTCCATATATCTCAAAATATGTGAGCGATATAAAAAGTTCAACTTCGTATTCTTGTTTAGGGGGTCAAAATTAGGGGGATAAGGGTCTAACCCTGTTTTAAGAGCGAAAGATTAACAATTATAATTTTTCAAAGTGCGAATTCCAAATAGGAATCCACATCGCGGAGTGTAAAATCGTGTCTTTTTTTTTTAGTTCAGTCCAAGATTCCTAACTCTTGGGCCTAAGTGTTCCACAATGTATTTTTACCTATACTTATCCAAATTTCATCCTCATATCATGCTAAATATTCTCCAATAGTCACTCAATCACTTAGCCATATTTTCACTCCTAAATCCTAGTCTCAAACCCTCATCCAGAACTAAGGACCTCCTTCAAGGTTCTTCTTGAAGCTTCAAGTCGCCATATCCAATCTTCGCCAAGTTCATCTCCAAGATAAGGTATGTGGGCTTCTTTCATGGGTTCCTTTCACCAATGATACCCAAGCCTCATTTTACTCAAATTGCATGATTTAAAGTTGATTTACAAATGGGTCTTGCTTAATATGAAATTCACTGCAGATTATGTTAAAGGTATGTGATATTGTGACTGTTTTGCTATGTTTTTAGCTATAAATCTTTGATCTAATATAAGATTTGAGGAGGGGTTTAGATGTATGTTTCTTGAGGGTATTGCAAGGTGTTGATAGATGGTTTTACAATGAATTTTCTTGCATGATTTCATCTCTATATTTCATGGTTTTATACTAGCATTACACTCCCTCTAAGTGTTTGATAAAATGTCTGGCTATGGTTTCTTGAGGGATTATAGATCCAAAGCATAAGATATGATATGATTGACTATATAACAGTGAAATAAGCTTATGTAAATGATAAATTCTATATAAAGTGTTGCATTAAACCATGCCCAATTCGGGGGGACTAAGAACCCGGATAACCTTGATGGGGGTTTGTACTCATCAACCTAGTAAAAGGTTTGTACTTCTCCACCTAGTGATGGGGCAGCATCATCACTAACCTAGATGGGGATTTGTACTCATGAACCTAGTGAAGGGTTTGTACTTCTCCACCGGGGTGATGGGGTGGTATCATCACCAAGCTACCAAGGGGTTTGTCCTTTGGAAATATAGCTTGATTTCTTCTACACATATGATATCCTAATTGAGCATGAGTTACTTAAGCATGTTTTACTTATTCATTTATCATACATGCCATATTGTTATATTATGCCTATTGCGTATCGTTATGCATTTTGATTATGATACGTATCTCTTGTTAATTACATGATATCACCATATACGAACTGGTACCGAAGTTGATCATCCTCCTTCTCCTCCACGTGGGTAGATCGGTACTACTCAAGTTTGTTGGTGAGTCCTCCACTTCGGCGACCTTATTCTATGTTTTTCGAATTATGTATTGAGACATTCTTGTTTATGTTCTATATTGACTATGAGGGTGAGCCCGGATGCTTTATCTTGGCCCCCGCTCTTATATATGTAGAGGTATTTGTTGGACATATTATGTATCTATGATATGAGCTTGACTCTTTTTCTATTCTTTATGATGTTATAAAAGCTTTCACCTTAGTCCCTTTGCCTTATTCTTACTCTTTATGTCTCTTATATGCTTTTGCGACCAATGATGTATAATGAAAAATTAAGAGTCTTGTTTGGGGTTTCTTTGGGTTCCCTATTTGTCGTGTCACGTCAAGGCCCTAGGATTGGGTCATGAAGAACTTGGTATCAGAGCACTAGGTTGATAGGTGCTCGGATTCCAACACACCATGTTGATTAGAGTCCTATTCAAGGTTGTGAACCGCACTATGACTATGAATAGGAGAAAATGAGATGTTTTAGGAAATGTTTATCCTCTTTATGTTCTAAGTCGTGCTACAGAGTTGTAGTAAGTTTTTCCCCCTAATGATTATTCTTTGCTATGCTAGATCATTCCAAACACTCAAGGTAGAAGGGCCCAGAACCCCGAAGAGCAACCTATCAATGGTGAGCTCCGGGATGCTCCACTATGCTTGCTCAAGTTGTGGACAACCAAGTAAATCAAGGGGCCCAAGCCCCTTATGCTACTACCCGTGGAGATAGGGTAAGAGAATTCATGAGGATGAACCCTCCGATGTTCCATAGGTCATAGGTGGATGAAGATCCACAAGAGTTCATTGATGAGGTCCACAAGATCTTGAATATCATGGGTGTTGGGCCGAATGAAATGGCGGAGTTGGCGGCATACCAACTTAAAGGGGTAGCCCTGCCACGCCCCAAGTGCCATTAAGGCGGACTGGCACCCGTTCCTAATAAGGCTCGGGAGAACCAACCTATATCTATGGGCTTTCTGTACATATTATAAGGGATTTTTATATTTGACATGCCTTTGAGAAAATATACAGTGATAACAAGCCAAAAGGAAACGCATATGGCTAGGCCGTTGGGGCCACGGTATCTAACGTATGAGACATGGCCCCACTTTAATTTACATAGTCTACAAAGCCTCTAGGTAAGGAAAAGTATCTGATAAGGGTCGGCATAGGCACTGTCTCGACTAACTGTACAACATAAAAAATAAGCTGTAGAAACGGAAAGCTCAGAAGCAACCTGGAGAGTGGTAACAACAGCTGGAAATCCTGTATGCCTACTGGGGAGAGCTACTTGCATCTATACCCACAACATGAAATGCAGGTCCCACATAAGGGATGTTAGTATGAGATAATGTACTGAATATGTCAGGCAGGGTATACTGTATATGAAGTAATAACTCAAATGAAACTATGCACTAGTGTAGGATAAGAGAACACCTTTAGTTGTACTGGGGGATCATGTACTTTATGTTCTTTTTATCACTTTACCTTTACTATATAATCTGTGCACAACATGTAATAAAAATGACCAGCTGATTAGTGGTAAAACTGTATTAAGATCGGCCCTGGCTAGGCTCTTCCTTAACCCCTCGGGCTACCCCCCGTGATAGGATCGTCCCTAGCTAGGTGATTCTTCCACCCCTCGGGCTACCACCCATCAATAAGCAATATACTTTACTTTATCTTTCAATTACCTTTGAGATGATTCTTTTTGTGGTCATAATATTAGAGTTGTAAGGTTGTATATGTAGCATGTGACATGTACATAATCATACAAGACAATTTGACAATGAAATGAGTACGTTGCACAAATAATGAAATGTGTATGAGATGAAATAACTCGTGAACTTTAGTTAGCAACAAGAACTCATGTAACTTGGTATCCACGTATGTATGTAGATTTAAAGGTGACTATGTGTGGGAGCATATGAACATGTGAAAGAGTGGAGACACAGTTAATAGTTGTGTTGGAGTTGGTAAGTGCCTTTATGTGGCAAGGAAGAATCTAGACTTCATGCCAAGTAATACTAAATTAAGTAGCCTTACATACCTCGCTGTACAACCTCGTTGTTACCTCAAAATAACCTTCCCTTCCTCCAAATATTTATCTTCAACATAGTAGGTGATAAAACTAGCATTAGCAGCTAATAGATATATCTTGGCAACGTAATCTCATTAAAAAAAATCATATGGGCAGCAAGAGGGTACTTATAAACCCGAGCGTATTCTTTCAACCCTTTCGCCCCTAATCGTATTTTGTAATACACATTCTCATATATATATCATGTGCAGCTTGTTCTAGTGCCATAACAGTTTTACAACAGACCACAAAGCACAACACATAACAATTCTATACAACATACAAATAGGCGGCATAATGTTACATCCCTTTGCTACATTTCGGCCTCAACAAACCCAAACCTGTTTCAACTTTACCCAAACTATATCCAAATTTTTTACACATAAAACCAATCTTATAGTAGTCCACAAATAGTCCCAAATTAGGTGAAGGTCGTGAAACAACAATTTCCAATTATCAGCCCACAAGTTTCTTTTAAGAGCACAATTACGACGTTGTACAATTAACTCTTTTTTTATGGACTGTAAAGGTGGTGCAGTAGCCTGGTTTCATCATTAACAAATAGACTTTGTTAAATACATGAGTGTTACTTCATAATACAGCCAACCAAGAAGAGAAAATCCTCTTGAACAACAAGAAAAGCTCACAACAATCCTTAGGACACATGCTATCCAAATTTTCAGCACAAACATAACCAACATAGTCTCTTGTTTTTCATAAGAAAACCATACCAAACACATATGTAAACTTACTTACCACTACCTTCTAGGTGTAGAGAGAAAGTTTGTGAAAGCTGAAATTTTTCAAGTCTAAGAATGACTTAAAGGTGCTATTTGTAAGCCTTTTTAAAGAGAATTTTGTCCAACCTTCTTGTGTCATTTAAGACTTACATTATTAAGGTGGTTATGCAACAACTTGACCTTTTCAGTTGGGCCTAATTGGGTCTCAAAGTTGATGGGCTTTGGCTGCCCATTTTCCAAATTTCTCTTCACTTGGTTTGGGACCAAATGGTTAAGTGGGTTATGATATACCTTGGGCCTTTTTATATTCTTCTTGGGATGAAAATAAAATTTCAGTTATGATGCTAAAACATGGGCTAAAATTACACTCTTAACATGGACTTTATTCATAATTGGACTTGGACCAATTCGACATCGGGCCTCATCTCCGTTTAGCAAGCAAATTTAAGCTAAGCAACCAGGTGACTCACCTGCTAGCTTCCTAAGTCCTATGTGCACCTCACTTCTCTCACTTCATTTAAGGTTGTTATCTCCTCAATTCAACTTAAAAATTATTTACACTCGACCCTCTTCAGTGTTAGATGCACATATCACCCTATAATATAGGATTCGAGCACTTTTAAAAATGGGTGCTAATTTGGCAAAACCATATCATATTTCATTTGCGCAGTACTAGTATTGTAAGATGTGGGGTGTTACATCCTCTGCCCATTAGGAACTTTTGTCCTCGAATGTTAGCATAATTCGATAGCTTAACCAAGTTTAAACCTTTACTTACCCAAACTTTTGACAACACATTAAGTATTCAATCGTACGTACCTATTAGTGTCCCAATTCTGCATGTTGGACTTCCTTTTTACCTTCAAATAAGTAAGGGTATTTTGATTTCATTGTGTCCTTGGCCTCCCATGTTATTTCTTCTGCTTGCTGGTTTCTCCAACGTACTTTTACTGAAGCTATTTCTTTATTTCTTAGCTTCTTAACTGGACGATCTAGAATAGCAATAAGTACCTCTTCATATGTGAG
>JAPFFP010043471.1:0-13206 GCA_026153255.1 Solanum medicagineum | reverse complement strand
TAGCCCGAGGACGTAGGCACCACTTGCCGAACCTCGTAAATCATTTGTGTTCCTTTTTCCTTTATTTTTCTCTACAGCTCTCAAAGTCCAAGTGACAAAATTATGTTAGAATTGTCCATTGCAAAGTATATTTCTCCTGTCATCACAATTTATATGATGCACTTTCCTTTTTAGTATGTTCCAAAAAGAATGATATCTTTCTATAGAAACAATATAACTTTAAAATTCTCATTTTATCCTTGATGATATAATTTATACCCACACACAAATATCTCTCTCTTGTTTTAGAGTACAAGTTTCAAAAGTCTCAATTGCTTAAACATCGTGCTCAGTCAAGGTACATCATAAAAGTTGGGATGGAGGAAATTTTACTTAAGTAGCAATTTTCAATTACCAGAAGTTTGGTGAAGGAATCAACAATGCAAAGACTACTATTATACTTGGTATCTTGAAATAGCTCAATAGAAGATTGCAGTAATATTATCTTAAAATTTTATATTCTTCATCTTTATTTAGAAACAGAGCTGAGGTTATGTTCTCTCTTATTTGAAGATAAGGCTCCATCAATTAATAAGCTTTTAATCTACTCTATCTTTTCACTTAAAATTCTACTAGTGTTAGATTTCTAACTTGTTCAGACTTCAGATTCATAATTTTACGAGTAGAAAATTCAAGTACTTTGTTTAGAAGATTTAGAATACCACTGGACTTGATTAATAGCACTTCATGAATTCACATCTCAGTAACCTATTCCTACATTCTTCTCCAGTTTCCCCATGTCCCTTCTTACCCCCCCTTCCTCAGCCAAGAAATTCTTGAGGACTAGTCGCGCACCATCCAAAATTAGAAAGATAAGGGACCTGCCCCTCTACCCTTCTCCACGTAAATATCCTAGGAGTTTGTTTGTGGCAAGGTTGAAGCAATGGCATGCATCTAGCTTAAACATCGTGTGGTGCGCTCCTACCACTACCAAAGCTTTGCGCGAAATCCAAAAAAATTTGAAAATGTGAGATTTCCACTTTGAATCTTGGTGCAACGATTTCGGTCTTAACTTAATTACAATGCCCCACTTTTAGCACCAAGTACTAATATAAGACTATATCTACACTTGAGACATTACCAAATTTTTCAATATTGAACCAACACCCGCATGATCAAACAAGAGGAAGCCACAATCAAGCGGAAGCCACAATGACGAAGCTCAATGTCTTACTCATTTGAAAGTTGGAACCATAATTATAACAGAAAATATATCAGTTACCCCCTAAAGTAGTCTGAAATATCCATTTACACAACTTACGGGGACTTCTTATCCCCTATTCCTGTACAGAGTGGAACTAATAGCCCCTTATGTGATGATGTGCCAAAGAACGTGTCATTCACGCATATAAGGAGCATGAAAATCTGAAATTACAGATATTTTACAACTAGGACCTATTGAAACTTCACAAGTGGAAACTAGGCTCCGATTTTATTTCCTTTAACTTGAACCCAAAAAATAGGGGCACAAATTTAACCCAAAAAAGAAAAAGAAAAGATGAGAGCAAAAGAAAAAGCAAAAAAATGCTCTTCCTGAAGTCCCTCTCTCATGAAATCTCCCTCATTGTCAGCCATTCTCACCAAGATCATCAAATTAACAGCATTGAGTTCAGAAGGGTTTTTTTTTTCCCCAGTTTTGAACATTATCAATAGAATCCAAGAAGCAAAATACTTGGGAGGTTATCAGAGGTGACTTGGAAACCGGAGGAAAATGGGTCCTACACCAGAAATGGTACTAGAAACTTTGTTTAGAATCAGACAGCCTCTGGCAAATTCCACCCTTTTGAATCTCACTTGGCAGTGTCTATAGTAAAGAAGGTGGTGTTTCTTGGTTTTGTGAGTTGAAGCTCAAAATGATGGTTTGTGGTTTGGCCAAAATGGAGATGATTTGATCGTAAAAAGATTAAGGTTAAGGACGAAGCTAGTAGAAGGAATTGCATCAGAGGTTGCTTTTGGAAATGGTAGTTTCAGGTCAGCAGATTTAGTGGTATGGGTTTTTCTCAGTGAAGCCATATGAAGCAGCACTGTCCAGTGGAACAAGAAGAGTGATTCTCTGGTTAAAATCGGTGGTAAAGAAGGTGGTTGAAAGGTGGTGATGTTTGAAAATAAATTGTTTAAAATCACATTTGACATGTCAACTGGTAAGCGAAAGTAAATGAAAGCCTCTTATTCTTTTTGACAGAGTAAAGGTATATAGAAATCCTTCCTTACCTGATCTTTTCTCCCATTTTTGTTTTTGAAATTAAAGATTACTGCTTATTTCATGTCCAACAAGTAACCAATTCTCATTCAGCTACTTAACTTTTTCTTCACCTTGAGGATCAAATTTACTGTTACTGTGTACTGTAATTAATGAACCTAAATTCATGAGAATTATTTACCCTTCTGCTCTTTTCTTATGGTAACTGGCAAAATCTCCAGTGGCAATTGGCAAATTGTGTGTTTGGTATCCTTTGCTAGCTGCTTGTAGCTAGATCATTTGTAAGTTATGAGTAACTTTGACCTCTTAAGAATCAAAACAATTGCAGAGATGTGGCAATTTTGGTGGAGTTGATGGAGATGATCTTGAAAAGATGGAAGAAAATAATGAAATGTCAGGTCTTCTGTGCGTATCTGAAAATGATGGATCGAGGGAGGACGAGAATGGTGAGCGGAAAGGAATCATTCAATATGGTAAGTCCCAGCCAAATGTCAGATGGTGAGAGAGAAGAAAGAATAAAGGGAAAAGAGGTTTTAAAAAGAAGAAGAGGTGATGTTATACATGTGTTGTGTGCATGTAAACACCACTACATATAAATTTGGGTTTGTCTCGAGGAGGAGTTATTGGTTCCACCCTGGAAGACAAGGGGTAAGAGGCCATCCATCAAGTTACGTGTATACATGGAATTTCTGAACAAGTTTAGGGGAGATACGTATATTCCCTAGTTATAATTTCACAAGATCCCACAATCAGTAGAAATTCAGCATACTCTAGGCTGATGATTTGTAGCAATATCTTATCTAGTTAGGATCTTATAATACCCTATAAGTTGGAAAGTTGAAATAAGGAAGAAAAGGGAAAATTTTGGAAAAAAATGGCCTCGGGTGAACCAGAGGGATTTTTGGTCGTTAAAATTTTCGAAAAATTTTCTTCACCAGAAGAGTTTGCGCCATGTCCGCGATCCTAGTTCAAAATCAACCCTGAAAATTTTTGGCAGAAAATTTACTATCTTGAACCCTCCGCGTCGTTGACCTGGGAATTTCTTTTCGTCCAATTTCATTTTTAACTAAGGGCATTTTGGACCTTTTCCTACCTACCCAACACTAGGCTACATCATTTTGGGAGTAATTTTACGTGCCTATAACTACCCAAATTCCTCCCATTCTCTTATAATTTATCTCCTACCAAAAAAAATGCTCTCTCTAAGAAGATGCATCAAGCTACCTTTGAAGATCAAGCTACGGCGTTCAATTCCATCATTGGTTTTCAAGTTTTTCTAAAGCAAATAACTCAAGGTATGTGGGCGTTCATTCGTGGGTCCCTTCCACCCATGGAGCCCAATCCATCCTCAACTTTTTCATCCAATTTCAAGTATGTATTTTTATGAGTCTACTTAATTTCCATCCAAATGCATGATTATTGTTTATTTTATGATTATTAGTCTATTTTGACGTGAATTGATGATTATTGCATGAAATTGATGAGTTTCTCATGAATTCTCAACAATACTATCTAGGGTTCATGACATGGAAGATGGGTATTTTCAATTATGCTTCAAACTGATATTATTTTGCATGAATTATGTACAATTTGATATAAATTGGGCTATATTGTGGTTCTACATGCACTTCCTCTCTAGTTTCATCTCGGGTTCATGGAAGATCAAAGTAGGTTCCTTTAATTTTGGTTTCAAAAGTTATGATTCTTCTTAATTAAGCATGAATTCATAACAATTGTATGATTATGCATGTTTTCAATCCAATTTCATGATTTTTAAGTCAATTCCATGAGAAACCATATCTTCCCCAAATTTTACTACAAGTCATGATTGTGAATTTTACAAGTTTTTAAGCAAGTTATGATGAGGGTGACCTAAGACCCTAATGACACTCCCTACGAAGGTAGAGATTCGTAAAGATGGAAGGCCTACACCCACATACATGAATCAAATGAAAATGAGTTATTCTATGAACAAGTTCTATGAATTGTATTGGTAAATTAATTGCCTTTCCACATGTTAAGTCGAACAAAAGTTTTATGAATTGTAATGGTAGATTAATTGCTTTTTCACATGTTAAGTTCCATGATTTATGACAAGTATAAACTATGATTTATGAAAAGCTTATGAATTCATGATAAGTATGACTTTTACGACATGTATTTCATGGGATTTTAACTTAGCACCGATAGGACTTTGAGGTGGGGACTCGACCCAAAAGGTCTTGAGTGGCAATCTCTGGTCCCACAACTACATGCCACCATAGGATTTCTTTTACCAATATGGTTTCGTTAGTGGCTCTGCATAGCTCATGATTATCTGCTTAGCGAGGTAGTCTACCTTGGTAAGTAGATTCCCCTTTTTTCTGTTGCATGGAGAGACACCGAGATTCTACGTAATAGCTCGTATGATCACATTGTCAGTTATGGTTGCTAGCCAAATATGTATGGTTTCTATGATACATTTGACTAATCAAAGCCCTTACTTTTTACATAATTTCTTCTTATGATTCACTTGTACATTGACCACCTTTCTTTTCTTTTAAATACCTATCTTATTATGCTATTTACTAGGTCATTTGTACTAAATGATTTATGTTTATTTGCATTGCCCACATACTTAGTACATTCAAACGTACAAACGCATACTTTTGCCTACATTGTTTTATAATGTAGGAGAGGATGTTCACCCTACATCTCACTTTACCTATGATTAGCTTGGAGTTGCTTTGAAGGTTGATTGATTGGTGAGTCCTCATGATCCGAGAGCGAACCTTCCATGGCTTCTTGATATTCCTTGTTTTGTTCATTGTTGAGACACCCTCTTTACTTGAGTATGGGTGAGCTAGGAACTTAAGGCTGATCTATGCTGACTAGTAGAGGCATGTCGGATTTTGTATGGAGTCTATGTCGTCTTCTTGACTTTTGATGCTTGCTTCTTATTGAAGTATTTGAGACTTGCTTTATCTTCCTCTTATTATAGATGTGTTTTGATGCTTTACTTACCTCTGTACGCTTATGATATGCTAAGAAGCTTGATTGGGATTTCTTCAGAATTCTAATCGCCATGTGTCACCTAACTTGGGTCACGACAAACTTAGTATTGGGGCACAAGGTTTTAAAGTGTTCTAGCGAGTCCAACACGCCACGTCAAGTAGAGTCTTATTCATGGTGTGAAGCGTGCCACATTTATGAGTAGGAGGCTATGAGGAATTTTAGGAAATCTTCACTTCTTTCAAGCTCTATGTCATGCAATAGAGACTTTAAGATTCCCCTCTCTAAACAATTGTTCTTTGCAATTTTCAGAAAATGTCTCCAAGAAGAGCTCCAATTCAGTAAGGAGTTGATGCTAAAGATCTTCAAGCCAATCAAGTGACCAGTGCCGAGTTTCAGACCGCCATCTCTATGCTTTCACAAGCTATGACTAACCAAGTGAACCAAGGGGTGGTGGCTCCTCCAAATGTAACTATGTCGTCTTCAAATGTTAAGGACTTTGCAAGAAGGAACCCTCCCGAGTTTCATGGTACCAAGGCAGTAAGGATCCGCAGACTTCATTAATGAGGTGTATATGATTGTTGCTATCATGGCGTACCTTTGGAGAAGAAGGCAGAGTTGGCGGCCTACCAACTCAAAGGTGTTGCTCAAGTAAGGTACAATCAATAGAAGGCCGAAAGGTTGAAGACGGTCCTCCATAGGTTGGGAGAATTTCAAGGTTGCATTTCTTAACTGCTTCTTTCCACTTGAATTGAGAGAGACGATAGTATTAGAATTCACAACCTCAAAGCAAGGCAATAGGAGTGTGAAGGAGTATGCCCTCAAGTTCACAAAGTGGTCCAAGTATGCCCCGTGATGGCAGACTCTCGTGCTCGAATGAGTAAGTTTATATCGGATGTGTCAGACTTGGAGGTGAAAGAATAAGGAACCACAATGCTTCTTATCGAAGAGATGGACATTTCTAGGCTCAAGACATATGCCGAACAAATAGAAGGGGAGAAGCTCAAGGGGAGGAAGGTGAGAGAGTCCTCTTGAAGGTGGGTTTTCTCAATCCAAATCTGGTGGTGGTAATAGTCGTTTTCAACAAGGCCAAAGGTTCCATGGCCAAGGTTCTTCACAAGCTTCGGGCCAAGGATTTGACAAAGATAGGGTGCCCAACCCTAAGGTCCAAGGTGATGGTGTTAGTGAGTGCACCTTCCCCACGTGCTCTTAAGTTTAGGAGAAATCACGGGGACAAATGTTTGGTTGGTTCAGGTGCTTGCTTCAAATGTGGCAAAATGGGGGACAAGACCTCTGAATGCCCAAATATTGCAAACAAGGGAAGAGAAGACCGTCCTCAAGGCAAGCTACTCTAAGTGGACAAGTTCAACAAGGTGCTTCTGGGTTGAGAGGTGGTGGTCAATGCCACAATAGGTTCTATGCACACCAAGCTAGACAAGATGTTGAGGAGTCTTCCTATGTGGTAACGAGTATGTTGCTGGTTTCAATTTTGATGTATATGTTTTGCTTGATCCACGTGCAACATTGTCTTTTGTTACTCCTTACCTTGCTATAAGATTTGATATATGTTCCAAAGTCTTGCTAGAGCCCTTTTCGATTTATACCCCCGCTGGTGATTCGGTTCTAACCAAGGATCTATAGAAATTGCCCCGAGTCGGTCTTGCATAAAGTAAGACCATATGATCTTATTGAACTTGACATGAACGATTTTGATGTCATTCTTGGCATGGATTGGCTACATGATTCTTATGCATCCATTGATTGTGGAACCCATATGGTCAAATTCCAATTCCCTAATGAGCCGATTCATGAGTAGAAGGGTGGTGATTTGATGTTTAAGGGTCAATTCATATTGTGCCTAGAAGCCCGGAAGATGTTTTCTAAGAGGTGTGTATCATCTAGTGCGGGTTAGGGATACTAACTTCGAAATCTCTACAATTGAGTCAATCCCCATTGTATATGAATTTCTCGATGTGTTTCCCAATGATTTACCTGGTATTCATTCCCAAAAAATTGACTTTGGCATAGATCTTCTTCTCTATATCCAATGTATTTCTATTTCTCCAACCGTGCCACGGCGAAATTTAAGGAATTAAAAGGAACAATTGAAAGATTTGTTGAATAAGGGTTTCATCAGGCCAAGCATTTCACAATTTGATGCTCCCATGTTGTTTGTTAGAAAGAAAGATGGGTCACTTGCATGTGTATAGACTACCGACAATTGAATAAGGTTACCATAAACAATAATGAGAATAGATGATTTGTTTGATCAACTCCAAGGTGCAAGCTACTTCTCTAAAATGGATCTCCGGTCCAGTTATCATGAATTGAGGGTAAGGGAAAGTGATATCCCAAAGATAGCGTTTCGAACAAAGTATGGCCATTTTGAATTTTTGATTATGTCAGTTTACGTTGACTAATGCTCCCGCTATCTTCATGGACTTGATGAATCGAGTTTTCAAACGTATTTGGACATGTTTGTAGTGGTGTTTATTGATGACATATTGGTGTATTCTCAAAGTGAAGAAGAGCATATGAGTCAATTGAGAATTGTGTTGCAAACTTGAGGGATCGGCAACTACTTGCCATGTTTAGTAAATGTGAATTTTGGTTGAGGTCTTTAACCTTTCTTGATCAAATTGTTTCGATGATGGTATGATAGTTGATCCTAAGAAATGGAGGCGGTGAAGAACTGACCTAGACCATTGACTCCTTCAGATATTTGTAGCTTTTTGGACTTGACGTTTGTAGAGGAATTTTCATCCATCGCATCGCCTTTGACCAAGTTGACCCAAAGAAGATAAAGTTTCAATAGTTGGATGAATGTGAAAGAAGTTTCCAAACATTGAAGGATCACCTTACTTCAACCCCAATATTGACATTACTGGAAGGTTTGAAAGGGTTTTTGTAAATTATGATGCCTCACAGGTTGGATTAGATTGTGTGTTAAGGACATTATAAGGTTCTAGCATATACCTCAAGACAACTCAAAGTGCATGAAAGAAATTATCCCACTCATGATCTTGAATTAGCAGCGATTGTTTTTGCCTTGAAGATTTGGCACCACTATCTTTATGGGGTGCTAAGTTGCTCGGACTCGGGTGTGGGTATCCGATACGGCCAAATCTATGTTTCGAGGAGACGGATCCATGTATGGATACAGGTACAGAAATTTGGCTAAAAATAACTCAAATATCTAAAAATAGAGTTATAAAACCTAAAATATGAGATATTATGTGGGGAACTTGAGGAGAAAAATATTAATCAAGAGGAGAATCATGAAAAAAGATTAAAGGAAAGGCGTTGACAATAGAAATTTATATACACAATGTATTCCATTTCTTCAATTGAACCTTAGAATTAGTCTTAATTACATGAATCATTGAATCATTCCAAAATTTGTCCCTCGAATTTGGTCAAAGTACTCAAAAATCGGTTGACCAGATCGGGTACAGATCCCACACCCACGTCATGTCGACACTGGTGCAGCACCGAAAATGAAAAGTCTAAGCAACTTAGATGGGGTGCATGTTGACATATTCACCGACCACAAAAGCTTGCAATATGTGTTTACTCTTTAGCCAAAGAGACTTAAACCTTAGACAAAGAAGGTGGCTTGAGCTACTAAAGGATTATGATATGAGTGTGTTGTACCACCCTAGGAAAGCACATGTGGTTGCCGATGACTTAAGTCGGAAATCTATGAATAACATTGCCCCTATGATGAATGAAAAGGAGTTGGCTAAAGAGGTGTACCGATTGGCCCATTTGGGTGTTTGGTTGAGTGACTCTAATGAGGGTGGCATTTTGGTTCACAGTGGTTAAAAGTCCTCTTTAGTGGTGGATGTAAAAGCAAAACAAGACATGGATCAGGATTTGGTGGAGTTGAAGTTGGTTGCTGAAAAGAAGGTAGAGGTATTCTCACAAGGGAGAGAAGGAGTGCTTTGTTACCAAGGTCGGTTATGTGTCCCAAATGTTGATGGCCCAAAAGAGATGATATTGAGTGAAGCTCATAATTCTCGATATTCTATTCATCCGGGATCCACCAAAATTTACAGTGATTCAAGGGAAGTGTATTGGTGGAATGGTATAAAGAAGGGCATAGCAAGGTTTATGGCAAAATCCCCAAATTACCAACAAGTGAAAGTTGCAAACCAAAGATAGGGAGGTTTAGCTCAAGATACAGAAAATCCTACTTGGAAGTGGGAAGATGTGAACATGGACTTCATAACGGATTTGCCTCGTAACCGTAAGCAACATGATTCCATTTGGGTGTAAGTGGATAGAATGACCAATCAACCCATTTTCTACCGATTAAGACTTCTTAAAGTGTTGAAGATTATGCAAGATGTATATCTAAGAATTGGTGTGCCGTTGACCCTTTGTCTATTATTTTGGATCGTGGTACCCAATCCATATCACACTTTTGGAAGTCTTTTCAAAAGGTCTTGGAACCAAATTGATGTTATGCACCATGTTTCAACCTCAAACCGCTAGGCAAGCCGAGAGAATAATTCAAACTCTAGAAGATATGTTGAGGGCTTGTGTGCTTGATTTCAAGCGAAATTGAGCACCGTCGATTGAGTTTGCATACAACAATAGTTATTATGCAAGCATCCAAATGGCCCCTTTTGAAGCCTTGTATGAGAGGAGATGTAGGTCTCCGATGGGATAGTTTAAAATAAGTGAATTAGCCTTAATTGGACCCGAGTTGGTGTTTTATACTATAAAGAAGGTAAAACTTACAAGGGAAAGGTTAAAGGTTGCTCAAAGTCGACAAAAGCCCTACACGGATGTAAAACTAAGGAAACTTGAATTTGATGTTGATGATTGCGTCTACTTGAAGATTTCACCCATAAAGGGTGTGATACATTTCGGGAAGAAGGGGAAGCTTAAGCTCATGTAGGATCTTAAGGCATATTGGTAAGGTGGACTATGAGCTGTATGTCACTGTTGAGGAAATGTGTGGATGATCCAAATTCCATTGTCCCATTGAAAGGTATGGGTGTTGAAGAAAATTTGACTTGTGAGGAAGTTCCGGTTGAAATATTAGACCAGCAAGTTAAAAGGTTGAAAAATAAGGAAATTGCGTCCAACAAAGTGTTATGGAGGAATTAAAAAGTTGAAAGTGCTACATGGGAAAAAGCGGACATGATGAAATGTTATTCTTAGCTTTTTCCTTCCATTCCAGTACAAGGTATATAGTTGTTCATGTTCAAGTCCTCCAAAGTCCTAAGTTTCAACTTCTCCATGACATATCACATGCAGGCATACCCATGAAATCAATTTTAAATGGTTTTCATAGCCAGAGTTCTGAAATTTCTTGAAAATAATGTTTAAATTGCACTATTGCATTCATGTTGGGTTGTTAGAAATCTACTCTACTCTATTCAAGCTAGATTTATCTCATTCGGGGACGAATGTTCCCAAGGACGAGATATTCCCATGAACGAGATATTATAGTACCCCGTAAGTTGGAAAGTTCGATATAAGGAACAAAAGGGGAATTTTTGGATCAGATTTTGTATGGAGTCTATGTCGTCTTCTTGACTATTGATGCTTCCTTCTTTTTGAAGTATTTGAGACTTGCTTTATCTTCCGCTTATAGTAGATGTGTTACTTACCTAAGTATTCGGGAATCCTAATCGTTGTGTCACACCTATGGTCTAGCTTGAGTCATGACAGATCTTTTCTTAATGCTATATCTTTTGGAGTTCAACAAACAATCTCACTCACAGGATTTGAGTTTTTTCACTAACCCCTTGTTTGGATAGTTGTTACTCGTTGTATTGTATTGTATTGTTAGTTAAATACAATGTTTGTTTTGATTGTTACTTAAATTCCATCGTATCATTTCGTTTAATTCCATCGTTAGGTAACAATGAAAAGACTCATTTAGTGTAACGAACGATTTGGCGTGGTTGCGTCGTTACTTTAATATTTTTTTCTCATTTTTTACGTTATTTATTTATTTAAATAATTCTACTTTATCATTTACCTTATCTTTTCATGGTATCTACCACATACCCTACAATTTATTACAGGTTTATCATTCAAATTATGGATGTATGACATTATATAACGACTGAGAACAATACAATCTATCCAAACATTGTAGTCATTAGAACAATACAATACAATTCAATATAATACAATACAATACATTATAAAACAATACATAACAACCATCCAAACAAGGTGTAGGAAGAATAATGTAGTCAAATAAAGATTGTGATATTCTTGCAATCAAGGGTATGGTCTAGTGGTAAATGAAGTGGAATAAAAATGACAGGAGATAGGCTTCAATACCCGTAAGAGACAAACTCTAGGTGATTTCTCAAAGACAAACTCTAGGTGATTTCTCAAACCATGTGCGAAGAATCACTTGCTACTTGGGTTGTTGATAGTTAGCATGAACTCGGTGGAATAATTGAGATGCACACAAGTTGATTCGAATACCAACTTCACCCAAAGAAAAAAGGATAATGATACTTTTGTCTTGTATATTCATTTTTCTTTACCTTTAATCAAAATAAAGTAGTGATAATCTTCTCTCGTCTATGAGATAAGCTCTGTTGGTTAATTTTATCAAAGGTAAAAATAAAAAGTGTGAGGCCTTTTGGGGGATAAAACTATGAACTTGAAATGCGGAGGATATAATTAAGTGAATAAAGTGTGCTTTCTCTAGCAGTTTAAGTTTTTAGAGAGATGATAACACACTTTTAATCCTAGGCGTGTTGATTCTCTCGCATTGGTTATGGAACGGTGTTTGATCTCCTTATAGGGTCTTGGGCAATCCTCACCTCATGATCTAGCTTTCGGGATTGAGTTAAACCTAGGATCCATTTCTTTATCAAGGTATCAAACCAAGACTTATCCTATTTATCATTTCCAATGTTGGACCTCTGTATTAAGAGCTCCAAATCATCCAAATAAGGGAAGGGCGGTCTCTTTAATATGGCTTGAGCAATCCTCACCTTTTGAGTTAGCTTTTGGGTTAAGTTAGGCCCAAAATCCGTAACATGGTATCAAAGCAAACAAAGCTTATAGGATCGAATCTCACTGCCAGCCATTCAATAAGAGAATTTCCATGTGCTTGGCAAATGAAGAAAGAATCAAGTCCGCACATGCAGGTGTGTGTTAGAATATAGTTAAGTAAATAAAGTTTGCTTTCTCTAACAGCTTAAACTTTAAGATAAGATGGTAACACAAATCAACACAAAATAAAATGTGCACAATAATATAGAAAGGGTTAAATGAACAGAAAAAATTAAACGTATATATACAAACATACATACATACACATACACATGTATGTATGCATGTATATGTATACACACATATGTGTGTAAATATATGTACATGTATGTGTACATATATGTATACACATAAGTACATACATGTGTATATAGATATGTGCATATATGTATACACACCAAGAATAATAACTACATAAAAACCATAATTAGAAACCTGAACTAAAAGGGCTATAGGTTAAGTGAAAATTTATGGGAAAAATACATAAAATAGACCTAATTTGAAAATTATTTACCCTTAATAGACCTAATACAAACTATTTACCCTCAATGGACCCATGACCCAAATTATTTACCTTCTTACCCATTTACTCCTTTTTATTTCGCCCTGATGTCATGCTAACGTCAGTATAAATACTATGAAATATACTCCGGTGGTATATATATATACCATATTGGTATCATATAAAATGAGCTCAATCTTCTGTGATACTCTGGCAGTATATTGATATCCCATTGGTATCATATATGATTATGTCGTTTTTTTTAAGAAATAAATGAGAAACAACAACACAACAACATACCCAGTAAAATCCCACAAGTGGGGTCTGGGGAGGGTAGAATGTACGCAGACCTTACCACCACCATAAAAGTAGAGAGGCTGTTTCCTGGGAACCCTCTTCTCAAAACCCGTAAGCAGAAATAACTAGATATGATCGA
>JAPFFP010043470.1:0-13206 GCA_026153255.1 Solanum medicagineum | reverse complement strand
GTTTCTGAAACCTAATCAGATACCATAAAGGAATCCTAATCAGATAAGGAAATATATTCAAGGCATAAATCTAACAATCAACATGTGGGTTTTTACACTCACCACTGTCAAAGGAAAAAGAAGTCAAGAACAATCAGCAAACCAACAAGGAAAAGAAGAGAAATAGCTGATGCCAAGGTGTACAAGCAGATCCTCCATATGAAGCAATGGGTGGTTTCATCAATCTACCATCTGTGGAAATGAAGAAGATTATGATAAAGGAAACAAATAATCGATGAAATGGGAGAAGGGGAGACTCACTCAGCCAGAACAAAAGGATGATGTGTCATTAGAGGTAGCCCGGAATCCAATAAAAAGAAGTACCAAGAAGAAAAGCGACCTCCAGAAGTAAGGCATGGCAGTGGACAAAGAGAGAGTAGATGGACATTCCAGTGGGTGAGATTAAATAACAAGGAAAGGTCTAAAATAGGGCTTTGTACTTTGAGTAAATGGGCCAGGTCTGATGGGCTCGGGTCTTTTTGATATTTCTTTTTAGCATTTAGTTGTATTTAGATTTTATTATTTTAATAAAATGAGCCTTGATCTCAGCCTTATGTTTTTTTAAAAAAAAACGATTATCGTTTAGAAACATTCTCTCTATCTCCATGAGATAGCAGTAATGTCTACATATTGTGAAAATGAACATGATTTTTTAAAGGTACAAATGTCTTAGGTATTTAGTAGAACTCTCTAGAATTTTATAGATTAATATCTTAGATATTTGTATTTAGGAAAAATTTAGAAAGTCTAGAGTATAAGATAAAATAGCCAAGCAGGAAGCTTGAATTTCATATCAAGCACTTGTTAGATTTGCATAAAACTCGATAAACTACAATTTCATTACTATGAAAACAATTTTAGCTAAATTTCTAGTACATTTATACAAACGAAAATCTTTCCACAATTGAAAATTAAAACGCATTGGTGTAAGCAAACATTTCCAATTATAAAAGGATGCCTGATGAAGTGATAACTAGTTTAATTAAATAATAACATGCTCAAGATTCAATGCACATAACCTAGCAAGCTGGACGATATAGTTAGTACTATATCAAGAACTAAATGAAGTAGCGGCAATAAAGGAGGTATTCAAAGTCTGTAAGAAATATCAATTAATAACAAATCTGTCGGATATCAGCCATTCAAAACATGCAATATGAGAACCAAATTGTGTTTAACTTCAAACAAGCAAGAAAAATGTATTAAGCTATGTCATTAACCGAATAGACTAAATGACCATTATTTCTGTTAAACTAAGAAAGATTCCTAGTTTTAATGTTTCAGTCAACTTTTTTGAGCTTTGTAAAAATAACTTGATCAGAAATATGCCACCAAAATCAGTTCACTGAGCCCGAAGTTGACGAAGGAATGCACGTATACTCAATGGAAAATGGCAAAGAAACGCTACTTTCCTCTTGCAGATGGGACAATTGTTCTTGATCATGTTCCACTCTCTGAGGCAATCGATATGCTAAATATGGACACAATCAATTCTTGCAAGTTCTTCCCGGTCAGAATACTCCTCCTATGGCACACATGGTAAAAGAAATGGTCAATCAAACTTAAGAGAGGGAGGTGGGGTTATACACAAATAGAAATTAGTTATGAATTTCATCGCTAATTTGTTGCTAAATTGTTCATTGCTAATAAAATTTTGAAATAATCTATCACTAAATAGGATCAACAATGAATTTATGTCTAGCTATGAAATTTGTCTGTCGTTAATTTTTATTTTTAAAGTAATGGGTTGAGGGTGACACTTGAATTAGGTGCCTCTTACCAAACACATGCTACAATGTTCCTTCGTCTCAGAATATGTTGAATTTGTATACTCATAATTATGCAGATTATGCTTAACAAAGGAGACGTTTCTCTAAATCCACCATGAATAACCTTATGCCTAAAAGATAAAGCGTCTGTCATATCATCCATTAAAGAAAAATTCAAGTATATTGAATCAAACACTAGCTTATCTATTACTGAAGCATTACTCATTCAATAATATACTGATAAGTATGATCCCGCCTATCAACTTCAATAGCTCCCACTGCACTTTGATTTTCCTGAAAATATTGAGCAAACTCAGACTCATTGAACATCGTACCGATGAAAAACAACATAAAAAATAATTTAAAGACTGATATTCTAGACTTAGTTGTGGGTTATACCAAAGTGAGATGGAAATCTATGACAATCTTTCTTGAGAAGGAAATCTATGACAATCTTTCTGTTTTCTTTCTTTAGTCAATTTCTTAACGAGCAACAACCTCTATATTGTGTTAAATAACTATTCACAACAGAGAGTAGAACTTCTCTTAAACAAAGCATATAATGTGGAGATGGTAATCCAACATTAATTCCATATACGTTAGGTTGAATGACATAATCAATTAAATAAGTGCGGATACACTTTCCGTAGATGGCCACATATTTAATCATAATAACATATAAAGCAAATGTCTAATAATCGAGTTTCACTGCAACCCATTATGACAGAAAAGTTCTACATGTGAGTAAACAAATTTTTTGTTGTGAAGGTGAGAATTTTTAGTGAAAGGCATAATTAAATAAATAAATGTGCATTCTCTCTAAAGACTTTTAACTTTTATAGCATGCTTGACCAACATTTTGAAATGCTTAAAGTGATTGGACAAGTTTTTTCGAGAAAATAATTATTTCTCGAGCGTTAAAAGAAGTTGTTTCTCAGAAGTTCAAAAATTAGTTTTTCCCCAAAGTACTTTTTAAATATATATATAGAAATGTTTTAAAGCATGAGCAAACAATAGTTGTTGCTCAAAAGTACGTGTGTTTTAAATTTATTGACCGAATACAGATTGCTTTTCACCAAAACACTTTTCAAAATAAGTTAATTTTAAAAGTGTGATCAAACATGCTAAATGAGATTGTAACACATTTCATTGGCAACTATGGAGCTAACAGCTAAAGATAAGGCATTTTACATTTTATATGCAAAAACATGTGCACATGAAATGAATCTCTATTGAAAAGTTACATCATTCGAATTCATATTTATATAGACATAACCTACCAAAAGCATTGACGTTGGCGTTCATATAGACATAATTCCAACTCATATTCATATTTATTAAGTAGGTATCAAATAATTGATGATCTATCTTTTTCTTTGGCATAATTTTAATTTTTGCTTATTGAAAATGTAATCACTACTCAAATAAAAAGGAAGTGCACAATGCGGTGAAAATATGACATTTTGAAAGGGTTGTTTTGGTCTTTACGAGGTCAAACCCAATGGAAGAAAAATTTACGTGCCAATTTACTTGGCTAGGAATTGAACTTCCAATGCAAGATAAATTTGTACTTTGAGCCCAAGTTTGGCCAACGCTAAGAGAATGGTCATTCTTTAATGAAGAAATCAATCAAAAACTCATGAAAAAATACTTGAAGAGTACAGAGTTGAAACAGAAATTATCTTAGATGTACTTGTAATCTCTCCTATTTCTTTATTAATATAAAGGGAGTTGTTTTCTAGTGGACGTAGGATCATTCTAATCTTGACCACGTTAAATATTGTTGTGCTCCATTGTTTTTTTATCCATGTTTTGCTAACAATTGGTATCTAACCCACAATTATGACTGAGTATGATTTATAGTTGCAATACAATCTAAATTTCCACATCAGAAAAGAAATACTATGATTTCTTTTATTTGTAAATATTTTGTAACAGAAAAAGAAGAACAAGTAACAGTAAATTATATGAAGTTGGAAATTGATGAATTTAGTGGATGCAACAACTTCAATATTTGAAGATACAGATGATAGTGTTACTGTGAAGGGAAGGTTCCATCCATACCATAAATGGAAAGTACATCGATGACACATTGGATTCCAACAAGGAGAAGATTGAACGAGATGCATCGAATATAATCCAACTATCCCTTGCACCTACATGCTTTAATTTATAAATTAAGTACAAAGATCGAGGAGACAGTCGAACAATTATAAATAATAAGCTAGAAGGGCTTTACCATGATCAATCAATGACAATAAGAATGTTGTGACAATGATATCTTCACATATTTTAGATGGAGTCAGCTACTTTTTTGCAAGACCATCTAGGAACATTCAATAAACTTATGTTGGTCTTATAGACTACTAAAATTTTAAAAAATGAAGAGATACTTGCATATGTTTTTCTATTTTCAATGACTTCAAAATATTGTAATATTCGAAATTCAATGATGTGCAGAAAGGAGCCTATCACTTTTGAGAAAGTGCAAGAAGCACTTAACCTTTGTGATCTGCGGAGGTATTTTGATGGAGACAAAGATGACAAAGCTAGTAGGCTCTTTGTGAGAGGCCATACTTGTCAATAGGTAAGGAGAAAATTAAAGCAAAGACCAAAGTTTCATGTGGATAAGAAGAATACAGAGTGTTAAGGATGTCACAAGAAGGGGAACTTTGAACAAGATTGTCCTATGTCAACGTTCAAAGAAAAGGCAAGTGCATCCATTGTTGACTAGGTACATCAATGTGATGATGGATATGTATTAACAACATCATGCAATAGTGGAGTCTATGACAATAAATGCGTATTTGACATTAGTTGTTCTCTACATATGACATTTCGAAGTGATTTCTTTAGCAACTATGAGACAAGTGTAGGAAACATAGTAATGGGAGATAATGCAACTTGTAAAATAGTTGGCACTGACTAAGTGTGGGTTTTCTACCATGATGGGATCATGAAGACTATTACAAAAGTTCATAATGTTCTAGATCTAAAGAAGGATTTGATATCCTGGTACTTTCGATAAAAGAACTATAAGTACACGAGCGAAGGAGTAACTATGAAAGTGACTAAAGAATTTGTCATGTTGAAGGATTGCCACTAGGAACTAGTAGGAAGCACCATTTTTATCTCTGTTAATTAGTCTACAGTGCAGTTACTTGATGACGACAAAGGCAAGATTATAGAACATGAGTCAGGGTTATATGAGTATACAAGGACCGGAGATGTTGCGCAACCACAACTTTACTAAATGGTGAGAAGATCAACACACCTGATTTTTATAATAACTTCATCCTACGAAAGCAGAAGAAGGTCACCATCAGCATTAGATGTTAGCATTTGACCTATTTTGATGATTTCATTTGTAGGTTAATCAAAAAGGAAACTAAAGGAAAGCTTTGTTCTATAGCAAGAAAGGAAGATCACACACAAAATTAAATGAAGAAAGATTGAAGTTCTAGGCCTCCAACGGAAGGAAAGAAGAAGATAGGTAGATAATGCTGAAGATCATGCCGCTGAAGTAAAGCCAATTAATCAGAAGTTGATTGACAAACTGAAAAAGGAAAAGAAATCAAGACAAGCGTTGATTGAAGAACTAAAGAAGGAAAGGCATACAATCCAGATGGATGCATCACCAATCAAGGATTTCCCCTTTAATGTCCTTGATTGGAAGAAATCCCTAGGTCATGTAAACACCAAAACAGCTAGTTCCATACCTCCTATATTAGCCTCTTCCTAGACTTAGTAGATTGTACTTTTGAGGAAATAATGTAGAATGAAAAACTCTACCATTCTACTCTACAAATCATAGTACTCTTGAGACTGAGCAATTGTAAAGAAAGAGAAAAACAGAGTGAGATCTTCTAGACTAGGCTTTCGTAAGAGGAGTTCAAAATGAAACTTTAATCAGCGCATCAGAATGAGAGAAACATAGTTTGTAAACACCCTTCATTTGAACCATAAAGGAATCCTACTGACCCAAGGGGATTAGACTAGGCATCATATTAGTGATCCGAATTAGCATACATCACTGTGTCTTTTACTTTCTGCTTTACTTTAAAATTTCTTTCTCAGTCGAATACCTGTTAAACTTAGTCAACTATCAACTTAAATTTCAATTCACCCCCCTCCCTCTTGACTATCAATTAGTATTAGAGCAAGGTCTCACTTTATAAGTCTAACAACTTGGGAGAAAAGATCATAATGGCCAACTATCAAGTTCCTGGCGCTATCCTTTAAGACGGTCACTCCTCGAATCATCCTCCCTACTTCGATGGCCACTACTCTCACTGGAAGGAAAGGTTCAAAATATTTGTTCAATCTATCGACTATCAGGCTTGGTTAGTTATCAAGAAAGGTCCTAAAGCTATCACTGGCACATCTGCTGATAAGCCTGTAGATCTAGAATCATTCAAAATCACCAAAGACCAACAGGAGCTCCTATAGACAAATGTCAAAGCCATCAGTCTTCTGTACTGTGCCGTGAGTGGATTCGACTATGAAAAGATATCAACATGTGAAACAACAAAGGAGATAGGGGACAAACTGGAGGTAACTTATGACGGAACAAGAAAAGTCAAGGAGGCTCGTATAAATGCTTTGGTCAATGAGTATGAACTGTTGAAGATGGCTGATGATGAAAATGTCGAAACCATGTTCTCCAGATTTGGCAAAATAACAAGGAAACTAAAATCTCAGGGTATGGTGTATACAAATTCATTGCAAGTCGGAAAACAGATCCAAAGTCTTCCCAAAGCATGGAAAACAAAAGTTGCAATTCTAGAAGACAGTGACCTGTAAGATATGTCATACAATGAACTACGTGGAAACCTGATGGCTTACAAACATAATCACATCCAGCGATATCAAAAAGATGATAAGAAAATATAAGTCACTTTCAAAACAGAAACTGTTACCAAGAAGAGGAGCTGGATGAAACCACTAATGAGGAAATTGTGCTAATCACGCGAGGAGCAGGCAAATGCTCAGACAACATAGATAAAGACCGCAGCAGGAATCAAGGAAAAATGAGCGAAATGACGATCCTACCACTGTGGAAGACCTGGACATATTCATCAAAACTGCCCCGAATTGAGAAGAAAACATTCCCACAGAGGCAGCAACTTAAAGTCACTAGGCGCATAGAGTGATGAAGAAGGATCTGAGGAATATCCAGCTGAGACTGCTAACAGCTGCTTCATGGCACTTGGTGAAACTAGTGAGGCAAGAACCCCTAAGTGTCTTAACTGTTATGACCTTTAAAACACTATTGATATGCTTACTGACGAACTTCAAAAGGTCATTGACGAATATAACAAAATTTCCAATGAAAAGAAAAATTGGGAAATTCTTTTCAAAGGAAGTAAGTTGAAGTCGACTTACTCCAAGAGGAGCTTGATGATGTTAATATGCGTTTAAAAATTTTTCGAAAACTATCAAGTCAACATTCCTTTCGTTCCTCAATAGATTTTCAAAAAATCAATCCTAAAGCCATTGATTTTGAAAGTAACAATTTTTACAAACCAACCTGTTTTACATGTGGTGAAATTGGCCACAAAACATTCAGATGTACCACTCTAAAAACTAGTATATGGACTTGGAGACCAAAAGTCTCCACCTCTAACGATCAAGGACCCAATGAAGATTGGGGACCTAAAACAAACTGATTTCCTATTGATGCAGGCACCCCAAAACAAATCTTACAAGAAAGGAATGTGGGTCATAGATAGCGGGTGCTCAAGACACTTGACGGGAAAGAAGCAAAATTTCAAAAGTGTTAAGAAATTCGATGGAGGATATGTCAGGTTCGGTGACAATGCAAAAGCTGAAGTTATATGAGTAGGCACAATAACAATTAGCCCATCATATGATATTATCGAAGTCTACCTAGTGGATGGACTAAAGCATAATCTTCTAAGCATTAGTCAACTGTGTGATGCTGGATTCGACGTCAATTTCAATGCCGTGAAATGTACCATCTCAAACCTTTCAAAGAACATTACCATTGTTGTAGACAATGTGGAAAACATATATGTGCTGAACAATGTTGATCTCCCTACTTTCATATGTATAACGGCTATTACAAATGATCCATGAATTTGGAATAGGAAACTTGGTCATGCCAGTATGCTTGAAAAACTGTATAAATTAGATCTAGGCATTGGACTGCACAAGTTAAAATTCAAAAAAGATCATCCTTGTGATGCCTGCAAGTTCGAAAAACAAACAAGATCCTCATTTAAAGCCACAGACAATGTCAGAACTTCAAAATCTCTACAACTGCTGCACATGGATCTTTTTGGGCCTACTAAGACGGTAAGTATTGGCGGTAAATGTTATGCTTTCGTAATTGTTGTTGATTATTCCCATTTTACCTAGGTTATCTTCTTATCTCATAAACACGAAGTTTTTACAAATTCTGAAGTCTTCTGTAAAATGATTCAAAGAGAAGCAACATACTATATTACGAGCATTCACAGTGATCATAGAGGAGAGTTTCAAAATAAGCTTTTCGAAGAATTCTACAACAACAATGGTATCTTTCAGAACTTCTTGTAACCTAGATATCCGCAGCAAAATGGAGTAGTTGAATAGAAGAATCGCTCACTACAAGATACTGCTCGCACCATGTTGTTGGATCAAGGCCTACCTAAACACTTTTGGGCTGAAGCAGTCAGTACGGCTTGTCACGTGTTGAACTGGTGCATGATCAGACCTATTCTCAAGAAAACGCCTTATGAACTATGGAAAGGAAAAAAGCCCAACATCAGTTATTTTCACCCTTTCGGATGCAAATGTTATATCTACAACAATGATAAGAACAATCTTGGTAAGTTTGATCAACGTAGCGACGAACGTATTTTTCTAGGTTACTCTCCTTCTGGTAAAGCTTTTAGAGTCTTTAATAAACATACACTTAGTGTTGAAGATCTGCACATTTTATTTTTGATGACTCTAACCCAAGCTTGCTATCCCTAAGGATGATTCTCCTGTTCAAACTACCACACGCTCTTCCTCTACTAACACTGTTCAAACAGAGGAGTCGACTCCCAGTCATCAGAAGTCGCGTGCCTTTCCTGAAAAAATTGTTGTACTAAGAGAATGGAGACATAGCGCAAGCTATCCAAATCACTTCATCGTAGGAAACACTTCAGACAGGATGCAAACCAGGGCATCTTTTAGTAGACAAGCATCAGTCTCCCTTGTCTCTCAATTAGAACCAAAGAAAGTTGATGAGGCTCTCAAAGATGAGTGTTGGATAAAAGCTATAAAAGAAGAGCTCGAGCGATTTGAAAAAAATCAAGTATGGACTCTCATTCAATAACCAGCAAATTGTTCTGTTATTGGCAAAAAATGGGTCTTTCGGAACAAAATGGACGAAAATGGAACCATTATTATAAACAAGGTCAGGCTGGTTGTCCAAGGCTACTCTCAACAAGAAGGTATAGACTACGACGAAACTTTTGCTCCGGTAGCAATGTTAGAATCCATTCGAATCCTTCTTGCATATGGTTCTTTTTACCTTTTTAAACTCTTTCAAATGGATATCAAAAGTTCTTTTTTAAATGGATTTATTAAATAAAAAGTTTTTATCAAACAACCCCTCGGTTTTGAAGATTTAGCTCTTCCTGATCAAGTTTTTTCAACTCTCAAAAGCTCTTTATGGACTCAAACAAGCCCCTAAAGCTTGGTATGAGCGACTTACTGACTTTCTTCTTGAAAATGATTTTAAAAGGGCATTGACACCACTCTCTTCATTCAAAAATTCAACTCTAATTTTCTTATTGTTCAAATTTACATTGATGACATTACTTTTGGAAGTCTTAACACTTCTTTATGCGAGAACATTGCTATGCTTATGAAATGAGAGTTCGAAATTAGCCTCATGGGGGAGCTCACCTTTTTCTTGGGAATTCAAATCAGACAAACCAAACAGGGCATTTTCAATTGTCAAAGCAAATATGCTAAAGAGCAGATCAAATGGTTCGGAATGAGCAATGGAAAGGCCTACAGAACTCCTATAAGCCCTTCCACCTGCTTAGAATCAAACAAAGATGGAGAAAGTGTCGATGAAAAAGTGTATCGAGGTATGATTGGGTCTCTGATCTACCTCACTGTAAGCTAACCCGACATCATGTTCGATGCTTGGAAAAGTACAAAATGGTAGACTCCCAAGGAGACTCATTTGACTATCATAAAGAGAATAGTGCGCTACCTCATTGGAACCACCGACCTTGGCCGATGGTGTCCAAATTCTGCCACCTTTTTCCCTGTAACGGTTTACTCAGATGCAGACTTTGCAAGTGACAAAGTTGATAGAAGAAGCACCAGTTGATCATGTCAATTACTAGGAAAATTGCTCATATTCTGGCAAACCCAAAAACAGGCCTCGTTTGCTCTATCAACTACTGAATCATAATACATGGCTGTAGGAAGCTGTAGCATCCAATTACTATGAATCATGCATCAACTTGAGGATTTCGTATTGGTGAAGAAACAGGTACCTATTTTCTGTGATAATATGAGTACTATTAACTTGACTAAATATATTGTGCATCATTCTAGAGCCAAAGATATTGACATTAAGCATCATTTTATTCGTGATCATGTGGAAAATGGTGATTTTATTTTAAATTTTGTCAATACTGAAAATCAATTCACTAATATTTTTACAAAACCCTTGCATGAAGAAAGATTTTCACATCTGCGAGAAAATTTAAATATTATTCCCTTTCCCCATTAACCCATCCTTTACTTCCATTTTATTTTTATTTTTCTATTTTTTTACATGTTTAATTTCTTATTTTCCTTTTTTTTTTCTTATGTGTTGCTTCCCCTTTCCTTGTTGACATCTGAAAAATCCCATGCATTTATTACTCTAATTTTCCTTCCTTTTCTTGCTCATTCCCCCTACACTCATTCCCTATCATTACGCTGACTCTGCCGCTTCATCGGTTGAACTCTTCGACTTCCCTGCCCCTGTCTTTCTCACATGTCCTTTTGTGTGCCCCCTCCCATTCTATTTATTCTTTAGCTCTCTCCATCAACTTCTCATCCTCTCCTCTCCATCTTCCATCTTTTCTGACTCTCTCTCCTCTTCCTTCAGCCATGATAAGAAGCAAAAACATTCCCTCCCACAAAAGTCTAGAGAACAGTTCTTCTCTGTAAATAGACTTCCTCTCTTCCAAATCTTTGGACTCTGAGTCCTCCATTTGCATCTCCTCCTACAAGAAACCGTCTCTAAAAAAGAAAATTCCAAAAAACCCTATTCCTTCCTCTTATGCACCTGGGAAAGTCAAAGTTCAGAAATTCTGGGATGCCTCCTCCAAGGCCAAGTTTGAAACCTTCAAAAAACGGCCGGTAGTTCCGGGCCGCGGGGTCAACTTCGGAACTTAAAGATTCCCAGTGCAAAGTCAGTATCTATCTAAGAGCTCAAAACTCTCCCTATTGCTATGACTAAGTAGCATTGAGTACTATGAGGAAGTCATTCGCATATTCTACGTAAATCTTCGCTGGGCTAGTAAAAGCAATGATCTGGAAACCCTCGTCCTAGGAGAACCCACTATCATCAACTGTTGACTATTCAAGGACATCTCTGGGTGTGAGTTCTCTGGTCAGGTCCCCTACATGAACGACAATTGGCGAGACGATTTTGAGGTCACTTAGGAAGAAGCCAGAGCCTTCATCTCCGAGGAATCTCTTAAGTCCTCTTATTTAGGGCCGCTGTCTCTCTATTATGAGCATCACACTCTAGCCCATATTGTTACTACCACCCTGGTCCCCAGAAAGGGCTCTATCAGTAGCATCTCCAACACGGACCTCTTCATCTTTTACTGTCTCCTTAAGAAATACAGGATCAATTGACCTGCATGGATAATGGAGTACATGATGGAAAGTGCTGAAGATTCCAACCCTTCTGAAAGTCTTCCTTATGGTCTACTTATCACCTAGAGACTAAGCGAATCACAAGTAGATCTCTTCGGCTTCAAAGTTACAGAAGTTTCTGCCCCCTATGACTCCTGCACCTTTACAAGCAAGGGATATATTCTCGTCGACAATCAGTGCCACAAAAAGGACTCTGTCAAAGTAAAGGTTGAAGCACCCAAGTTGACTACAATCTCCACAGACTCAACTGTTGTGCTCACCAAGGAGGTAAATGACATTAAAGCCTCACTTATCTCTCTAACTAACCCTGTGCAGGAGATACAGGGCATTCTGGCCAAGATTCTTCAGCTTAGCAAGGACTCTAGGACGGACCTGTGGAAGTTACGCATGGAGATAAAAAACCTCCAGAAGGAGTGTGTGAAGTCAATGAATAAGCTCATCCAGCAAGTCAACTCTTTGAGCTCGAGGGTTAACTCATCCAACACTTAACTTGCTGTCTAGGTCCATAACGCCTACTTTTCCTTCTCCAAGGACTCTGAAAAGTCCTATAATTCCTTCTGCCTCAATGTGATCAACACCCTTAAGTACTTCCTTAATCGTAACTAGCACTCTTCCCTCTCCACTAAAGACAATAATTTTTTGGCTCTGTATTATTGGGAATATCTTTCCCCTAGTTATCCTCTCCCTTTAGACATTAATTGTTTGTGTTGCCCCCTCTTTTTTGATTTTTCCAAGGGGGAGAAACATTATGTTTCTACTATATTTTAATTATTTATCTATTTATTTGTTGTCTCTCTGTTCGATGTGTATTGGCAATAGGGATTGTATTGCATGCATCTATTTTGGATTGTCTTCTTTATTTAAAAGAAAACAAGTTCAAGGACACTCGTAGTCAACTTAGCCGAAAAGGATTCCTAAAGACAGGGGATCCAACTAATCAAATAGGGAAGTGTTTGTATAGCAGCCCTAAATGTCATCATCAAAAAGCGGGAGATTCTTAGCATTTGACCTGTTTTGATGATTTCATTTGAAAGATAATAAAAAAGGAAACCGAAGGAAAGCTCAGCTCTATAGCAAGAAAGGAAGATCACACACCAAATCAAAAGAAGAAAGATAGAAGATTTCGGCCTCCAAACGAAGGAAAGTAGAAGATTGGTAGATAATGCTGAAGATCATGCAGCTGAAGTAAAGCCAATCAATCAGAAGCTGATTGATAAACTGAAGAAGGAAAAGAGATCAAGACATTTGTTGATTGAAGAATTTGAGACGGAAAGGCATCAAATCCAGAAGGATGCATCCCCATCAACGATCTCCTCTTTAATATCTTGGTTGGAAGAAATCTCCTGGGTCATGTAAACACCAAAATGGCTAGTTTCATACCTCCTATATTAGTCTCTTCCTCGACTTAGTAGATAGTACTTTTTAGAAAATAATATAGTCTGAAAATCTCTACTATTCTACTCTACAAAGCATTGTACTCTTGAGCGTGAACAATTGCAAAGAAAAAGAT
>JAPFFP010043469.1:0-13207 GCA_026153255.1 Solanum medicagineum | reverse complement strand
TCACTTTCAATGCATAGTAGAATTACTTCAAATGATAAATATTTTCTAAATATAGTATACCTAGATAATAAATTAAAAAAATAGTATATATTTTATTAAAAAAAACTCAAAAAGGTAATTATCCCTACTAACATCTATGAACTATGACCTTTATTAGATCATTCGAAATTTCAAGTCAAATTAAAAATAATATGTCAAGAGAATAAATTATACATACATATATACATATATATATATATAATGTCGGATTGGTTTGGTCTCGGGTTGGTCTTTTAAAATCAAAATCAAACCAACCCAAATATAGTCGGATTTTTTTCGTAAACACCAAATCAAGCCAAATCAAACCACTAATCGAGCTTTTTTTTCTCGAATTGACTTGGTTTGTGATTTGATTCGGTTTTCGATTTGATTTTGTTCACCCCTGCCATATAGTAGATGTTAGATTTTTTTTTTTAATTTAAAGGTTACTATGATCTTTTATCAATGTTTGCTCTATGTGAAGATGACTGAGTTAAAAGCTAGAACTCTTAATCTTTCTCAAGTATATATATTTGCAGCAAACATAGAGTCAATGAGATATGAATATAATGATATATATCGATCTTTTAATGTTAAATTTTCTTTTCTACAGAAAACAATTAAAAAAATTGGACAACTTAAAAATCATGTTTCTCATAATATCTAAATAGAACATTACTAAATAGGCATATTTTATCACTTTTTCTATAAAAATGAATAATTAAAATCGTAATCTAAAATAAAAGAAACTGATCTATTTTGATAATGTAGCACTTGAAAGCTCCAAATAGTGAATCCAGCTCTACAAACACGCACCTCCTTAGTAAACAGGAGGAGGGAGTATCTTATTTGACCTTTCCCAAAGTAGATATCTTGCTAATTCCACGCTATATTCTTTTTGCCTCGAGGTGACATAAGGAAGAATAAAGGTCAATTATTATGTGTGTTTTGATTAAACTAGAGATATTATTTTTCTAAACAAAAACTATTCCATCGTCCAATCAGTAATTATTATAGAGTTTTCTCCTGGAATGTCTAAAAGGCACATTATGAATTGGTGTCCAATAAGTAGGAGTTTACAGAACCAAATCGTAAATCGTATCAATTCGATAAATCGAGTCAACTCGGAAAAAAATCCAATTAGTAGGTTAGTTCGATTTGATTTGGTGTAAAAAAAAAATTCAACTATAAATGATTTGGTTTGGTGTTAACTAAAAAAAGTCAATCCGAGACCAAACCAACCCGACATTATATGTATATAATTTTTAATTTTTTATACATAAAAAATATTTATTATAATGGCGATATTGAAGATGACAACTGCATTATGGGTGAATTAGTGATTTGTTGCAAGATCAGTGGGAGAGATATATGGAACATGATAAAAATTGTGAAAAAAAATCTTAACTTGAGTCCTACTTGACAGATGATGTGATGAAGATCAAGGATTTCAATATCTTGAGTTGGTGGAAAGCTTTGTCTAGAAGATATCCGATTATTTCTAGAATTGCAAGGGATGTTCTTTCTATTCCTATTTCTACTGTTGCATCTGAATCGACTTTTAGTACAGGTGGTCGAATTCTTGATACTTATTGAATTGCTTGTCTCCAAAAATGGTAGAAGCTCTTATTTGCACTCAACAATGGATTCAATCACCTACTAAAGAATGCAAATTTGAAGACATATTGGAGGAAATCTGGAAAATTGAGCAAATTGAAGAAGGTAATTTTATAAATTCAATTCTTGATTAAGTATGATTTTATTTTTTAATTTTATTTAGTACTCAATTTGTTTCTCTTTTTTTTTTCAGAATATACAGATTCACCTTTGAAGATCGATTAGTCAACTTGTTCAAATTGATATCATTGAAGAATTTGATCTTTTTGGTATCCCAACTTCTAGTTTTGTTATTTATTTTGGGGCTGTATATATGGATGATTAGTACTTTTTTTTAATACTATTTTACTAATTAGTAGTTTATAAGAAATTGAAAAGCAAGTTAGCATGTAAAAACAACTTCATTATTCATATTAATCAACTTCTTCTATGGCTAGGAAAGGAGAATTATCTTTCTATACATAATTTTGTAAGAAAATGTTGGTTACCAAACCATTCAAAACAATCCGAAAAATCCGAACACCGCACCCACCCGAAAAAATTTGAAAAAATCAGAGGTAGAAAAATTCGAATTTATTGATTTGGTTTGGTCTATATATTAAAAAATCCGACATAAATGGTTTGATTTGATATTTAAAAAATTCGAACCAACTCGGTCCATGTACACCCCTACCAATAAGTCATGACTTTAGTTAGGTTGTTTAAATAAAAATCATCAATTTCTCTACATAAATATCAACTGGTCTCGAAGGATCTTCTGACCAAGTTAATGCTTGCTAGAAGATTGACAAATCCAGTTCAAAAAAGGTTTGTTTTTTTGTTGCCGTGTTATTGTGGAGGACTGCCCAAATATTTGAACAAGTTTATGGAATACTCTTCTCTTGTCCTTCGTAAAACCCTACAACTTCATTATAAAAATCCTAACTTAATGAGTTCACATCTTAAAGTCATATTTAATGAGAAAAAATAACCAACTCATTCAATCACCAAATTGAATATACTCCTACAAAGTTTCTAAGACCATTTCATTTCCGCCAAGACACTTGCAGCCACTTTCGTACAATGTACTATATTCATTCCTTTTTAGTTTTCACTAATTTTTAAAGTTAAATTAGATTACATTATTTTAATATTTAAAAATTACAAAAAGTACTACTATTTATTATATCAATATGATGAAAAAATATATTAAAGTATTTGTCAAAGATCATATCATTTAACTCTGAAAAATGAAAATATGACAACTAAAAAAAAATAGAGTAATATTTTTGCCGCCCAGTTTGACTTGTTCGATATTGACTTGATACATTCTTTAAGAAGTATTAATAGAATGACAAATTTACAATATATATCATGCATCTTTTGAATTTAATAAGTTCAATATTTTGGATAATGCATTTGGATATGACTATAATCAATAATAAGAATAAATTATGATCTAAGTAATAGATTTTATTTTAATTTTTTTAAACTGGATGAATAAAAATAAACATCTATTAATATAATGAACAAATAAAAATAAAAGAAAAGAATAACAACTTTGATTTGCATCGTATTTTTGTCATTTTACAATTTGCTCCTACTATCAGCAAAATATAAGCCCGTCGATTTTTTTAAAAAAGAAATTCAATATCGTCCCTCATTTATTTTTGTTATACTATTAAGATTGTTCAACTCCAAATATACATTAAAATATTAATAATAGATTGAATATTAAATAATTAAGACTATCTTTTCATCCGTATAACATTTGTCTTTATTTAAAAATAAAGATTAATAAAATACTAAACCAATCTAATACTAAATATATCAACAAAATCATTTATCTGCATAGATGATTCCTTCAACATTGGATGGCAATAAAAAATAATTTATCTGTTTACTGCTAATCCAGTATACCAAATGTGGGAAAGGAAAATCTAAACCGCTATATTTTATTTTATTTAGGGTATGATGGAATCAAATTTCCTTATTAAAAAAGGAACTTTTGAAATCTATAAGGTTCACGGTCCTTTCCTAAGCCAGCCATAGTATTCGTGCTGTCACAATCTATTGATTTTGTAAGTGGTATGTTGGGTTGCCAACAGTCTCCCTGTTACAAGGCCCATGAGTGGGCTAAGGTAGTCCGAGTGGGAATCATGATTGAACATAGCATTTGCATAGTAAATTTAGTTAAAAAATAAAGTTGTGTCTTTATTATCAGTTAAGCGTTTTATCCTAACATAGTAATCATAGCAATTTTTCCTATCTTCTAGAGTCTAATAATATGCATGTCTTACGTATAAAGTAACACTAGCAAGAAAAAGTCTGATAGCATATAAGGTATTTTTATGCAATTGGTGGCACGTAGTTGTCTCAAATTGCGGATGTCATGGCAAGTAATTTGAATGAACTAGTCAAACTGACCAAAAAGTTCAAACGAAACATATAAAAAATAAAGGGTTTACGTTTTTAATATATACATTGCTAGTGTAAATAATTTTTATACTAGCAGATTATTATTATCTATTAATTTATAACAGATAATATACCTTGTGCTTAAGATTTCAGCTCATATATCATAGAAAAGTCAACTTGTAGATATATTTTGGATGATCCGATAGAATAAATATATATTTAATATAGACATGGAATATAGACTTTAAAAAAGACACTTGAGAAGGTTAAAGATGGTTAATGAATGCTGTAATTTTCTACTAAAAGACTGGTTTATCGACTTTTGAAGTGTGAAATGGACTTGGAAGGAATATAAGTTTGAAAAAAGAAAAGGTTATCTGGGCCTCATTTATTTTGGTACTAACGGCGCATGAAGAAAATATGAATTGATTGGTATACTCTATATATTTTATATTACATACCAATGAATACTTTTAAATTTTAATCATTTTAAGTAACAGTTGAAGCATTCAACGATAGAGGGGAAAAAATGGACAACTTGTCAGCTTGTTTCCCTGTTTGGATAATAATGATATTTTGACCAGATTATTTAGAGTTTTGAGCTAAAATTATTTTTATGTATGGGAATAGATTTAGTTCTTCAAATATAATTTGAGCATTCTTAATTTTGTTAAAATGGATCATTTTTTATCCCCCTAAACATAACAATATTGTTGGCATTATTCGTCTTGTATTTGTTACTTTAATCATATCATTACATATTATCGTTTGTTTTTTATTATTGGTCTTTTTTTTTTCTTTTTTTTTTCATATCTAGTATCTTGTGCTTATGGAGCTTGACTTTTGAAATAAGAATTTTCCAGAAACTGCGACACCCGACGAAATTACCAAAATACCCCTAGAAAGGGAACCATGTGCGTAACACGTCTTCCCATGCTCCGTTCGCAAATTCGAGATCGAATTTTGCGATCAGCGCGAAAAATTGAGTGGCAAAATGGTAAGAACCCCGATTTTAGAGCAACCAAGTCAAAATAAAATTTTTGCTAATTAATTTTGGATCGTGAGGGTACGCACCCAGGGTGCGACGCACCTGGGACGCGGAACCACACTTCAATTTTTTTTAAAGTTTTCAAGGGGAAGATGGAATTCGCGAAAAATAGCAAAATACATATGTCCGCGCCCCTGATGCAACGCGGACATGTTGTATCAGCCAGGTTTTTTTTTCTTTTATTTAAGGAAGGGTAGTTCCGACTTTTCTCACCCTCCTTAAACCTTATATAGTCAGTTTTCACCCGATTAATTCATAAAAATGCATTATCTTCTTCATTAACGTTAGAACAATTTCAAGAAAACTCAAAGCGTAGAACTAAGAACCCAATTAGGCCTTTCAAGAATCTTTTCAGTTCTCCGAAGAACTCATTCCTCAGCTATGTAAGGCCCTCCAAAGATTATCCTATTATTAGTTTAGTATCTAAAATCCACAGGTTCTACCCTAGATCATGTTTACAATGTGAAATCAAGATTTCCTCCGGTACTAGTTAATTCATCTAAAGGTTGTTCATGCATTCTTCTTGATACAGAATCCTCCAGTACTAGTTAATTCATCTAAAGGTTGTTCATGCATTCTTCTTGATACAGAATCATGTCTTTTACTGTTTTTAGCATGAGGTTAAACTATTGAACAAGCTTTACAGTTACTATTATATTCATGAGGATCTTCTATCTATTTCAAGAAAAAAAAAACTAGCACATACACAGTTTTGGGCTAAGTTTACAAAGTACTTAGGTTCTATGCTTGCACAATAATTGAGAATAAAGTTAAGATTTTTAAAACACTTTGTGTTGATACAAATTCAGTCAAAGAGAATGAGATGAGTTTAGCAAAGTTTAAGAAAAGCTAAAGTGGGCTAAGTCCCAAAAGATTAAGAAGGCATTTTGAGAAGTCTTACTCTTTAAGTTCTGAGCATTATAAAAGTATTATGGAAGTAGTATTGAGCACCGATATGAGTGAGAGTAGAATTAATAACTTGAACTCATAAACTACGTAGCCAGCGTCGGATAGAATTGTACCAAGGTATAAATCCTCACTTGCCAATGAGATGGCTCAGTTTTGAGATGGATCCACTCCTCTAGTTTTTGTCCCCTACCCCAACAAAGTACGGGACAGCTCTAGCAGCGTGGGCAAGACTTTGTATCACCACAAAGCTCATAGTGGTGGTTGTCGGTTAGAGAAACTCCCCAAGTTAAAGTAAGTTATGTTTACATACAGATATTCAACATGTTTATTTTCAGCATACAGAGTATTTTTTATTTATGTCATTTTTTTGAGATATGACTTATTTTTCTTTGAGAAATATTGCATCATTCTGAGTTTTTATTTTGGCCATTTTACATACCGTACATTCCTCCACGTACTAACGTCCTTAGGACCTGCATCGTTTTATGATGCAGACGCAGGTGACAGAGTCCCTCCACAGCCGCTCCGTTGAGGATCAGACACCTACTCAGCTATTGGTGAGGCCTCTTACCAATCTGAGGCTTGGAGTTATCTATGTTTTTCTCTTTTAGTATTTAATTCAGTTCTGGCTATTTTGGGGCCTGTACCGGTAATCGTTCAGATTATTCTAGTTAGAGGTTCCATAGACTATGTATCAATACTTCAGTTCTCGTTTATTTCAGTTATTGTTGAGACATTTCTCATTTCAGTTTATTTGGACAGGTTGATAATCTTAACTTCTTATTTTGAAGTCTTTCCATGATTGTTTGAGTCTTTCGCTGAGTAAGTAGCTAGGCCAAGTGGTTCGCTTGGGTCCAGAAATGGTTTTGGGTGCTGGTCATGCCTAGGGTGTGAACTCGGAGCATGACAAACTTAGTATCAGAGCACAGAGTTCAAGAGTCCTGGGGAGTCTTTGAAACCGTATCTAGTAGAGTTTGTATTATGGGTGTGAAGCGCGTCACATCTATAATGGGGAGGCTACAAGGCATTAGGAAGTGTTACTATCAATTGTTATTTCCTTTCGTGCTTCAGAGTTTACCTCTGTTAAGTTCCTCCTAAGTTGTGAGTTCACGCCGTGTTTTTCAGATCATGCCTCCACGTAGAGCTGATAGACCAGTGAGGGGCAGAGGGCGCCTAGCCAGGATAAATTCCAACCATCCTGGCCCAATTCCTGAGGGACCCAAAAGGTCTAGCTTGCCTGTCGAGCAGTCAAGCAAGTAGACATCTCCAATGCTGAGCTCTGCCAGGCCATCCAGACTTTGGCACAGGCAGTCACTACTCAGGGAGGTTGCCAGGGAGATGGAAGAAATGATGGATCGGATACCACCAGGGGTCGTGAGTTTCTGAGGATGAACCCACCAGAATTCATGGGGTCCAATATGAAAGAGGATCTTGAGAACTTTATTGAGGAGCTCCAGAAAGTGTTTTGGGTCAACCATAAATGTGATACTAAGTGGGTT
Source organism: Solanum medicagineum (assembly GCA_026153255.1). NCBI lineage: Eukaryota > Viridiplantae > Streptophyta > Magnoliopsida > Solanales > Solanaceae > Solanum > Solanum medicagineum. The sequence continues at coordinate 5,719 of JAPFFP010043469.1, read as the reverse complement.
GAGTTGGCCACCTACTAGCTCAAAGAGTAGCTAGACTCTGGTTTGATCAGTGGAAAGGAGGCAGGGCAGAAGGGGCACCAGCTTTGAGTTGAGCAGTATTTGAGGAGGCCTTTCTGGGACAGTACTTTCCTAGAGATATGAGGCAGGCTAAGTGAGGGAATTTTTGAATCTGAAGCAAGAGAATATGAGTGTGCGGGAGTACAGCCTCAAGTTTACTCAGCTGTCCCGTTATGGTCCAACTATGGTGGCAGACATGCGTACTAGGATGGACCTGTTCTTGTCAGGACTCTCTCGGATGACTAAGAGAAAGGGCAGAAATACTATGCTGATTGGGTGTATGGACATAGCTTGCTTGATGACCTACTTGCAGTAGGTAGAGGGGGAGAAAATGCAGGATAGGGAAGAGTTCAGGAGCAAAAGGGCCAAGACATCAGGCCAGGAGACAGGTATGAGAGGGGCTGGAAGTGGAAATCACTCATCATTTCAGCCTAAGACAGCTGGACTGGAACCTTCATCTGCTAGTGCACCTGCACCGAGGGTCAAAAATGAATAGGGATCATGGCACCGCAGGTTCTCGGGCAGCCAGTCACAGGGTAGCATAGCTTAAGGAACGAACCATTATCCCATTTGCGATAAGTGTTGCAGGTCTCATCCAGAAGAGTGCCTTATGGGCACAAATGATTGTTTCAAATGTGGTCAGGTAGAACATTTCTTAAAGGAGTGTCCTATGGGGAGGCAGAACATGAGAGATAATAGATCATAATCAGTTTCTTAAGCACCACAAGGTAAGTCAATTTAGAGGGGCACTACATCAGAGGAAAGTGGGGGCACAAATCACATATATGCTATGGCCACCAAACAGGAGCAGAAAAACTCACCAGATTTGGTTACCGGTATGCTCAATATCTTTACTTATGATCTCTATGCATTATTAGACCCAGGTGCCACATTGTCATTTGTGACCCCTTATGTAGCTATGAAGTTTGGGGTCAGTCCAGAATGTCTCCTTGAGACTTTTAGTGTTTCCACTCCTACTGGAGAGTCCATCCTAGCCCAAAGAAATTATAGGGGTTGTCCAATCTCAATTTATCATAAGTATATCGTTGCTGATTTGGTTGAGTTAGACATGGTAGATTTTAATGTCATCCTATGCATGGCTTGGTTTCATACTGGTTATGCCTTCATAGATTGTAGAACCAGGATAGTCACATTTTAGTTTTCTAACGAACCAGTCTTAGAGTGGACGGGTAGCTCAGTCTTTCCTAAAGTTAGTTTGTCTTATATGTCAAAGCCAGAAATTTAATTTCTAAAAGGTTCATATATCACCTAGTCAGAGTTTAGGATTCTCGTGCCGAGGCACCATCTCTTCAGTCTGTCCCAGATGTGAATGAGTCCCTAAAAGTCTTTCCTGAAGATCTTCCCAAAGTCCCTCCTGATAGGGAGATAGACTTTAGGATAGATACTCTCCCAGATACTTAGCCCATATCCTTTCCTCCATACCGTATGGCTCCTTCGGAGCTAAAAGAGTTGAAGTTGCAGCTGAAAGATCTCTTAGATAAGGGTTTTATTAGACTAAGGGTCTCACCTTGGGGTGCTCTAGTTCTCTTTGTGCATAAAAAGGACAGTTCTCTTCAGATGTGCATAGATTACCATCAGTTGAATAAGGCCACCACAAAAAACAAGTATCCTCTTCCCAGAATTGATGATCTATTCGACCAACTTCAGAGTGCTACTTGTTTCTCCAAAATAGATCTCAGATCTGGGTTCTATCAACTTAAAATTAGAGAAAGAGACATTCCTAAGACAGTTTTTAGAACCCGCTATGATTATTATGAGTTCTTGGTCATGTCTTTTGGACTGAAAAATGCACCAGCAGCTTTCATGGATCTCATGAACAAGGTGTTGAGGTCATACCTAGACATGTTTGTAATTGTGTTCATAGACGACATCTTGATCTACTCCCGTAACAAGGAGAACCACGCTGACCATCTTAGATTTATCCTTCAACCTCTTAAGGATCAGCAGCTATATGCCAAAACTTTCAAATGTGAGTTCTGGTTGGCATCTGTGGCATTTTTGTGGCATATTGCGTCCGGTGGAGGTACTCGAGTGGATTCCCAAAAGATTGAGGCAGTAAAGAATTAGCGAAAACCCACAACTCCAACAGAGATAAGGAGTTTCTTGGGCTTGGCGGGTTACTACAAATGGTTCATAGAAGGATTTTTTTCTATCTCAGCTCCTCTGACTAACCTGACTCAAAAAAAGGTTAAGTTTGTATGGTCAGAAGCTTGTGAGAAGAATTTTCAAGAGTTAAAAACTAGGCTGACTATAGCCCTAGTCTTATCCCTACCCGAAAGAGATGATGGCTTTGTGGTATATTGCGATGCTTCCAGATTTGGGTTGGGATGCATATTGATGTAGAGAGGCAAGGTGATAGCGTATGCCTCTAGACTACTTAAGACTTATGAGAAGAATTACCCAACTCACAATCTTGAGCTTGCTGCTGTGGTATTTGCTCTAAAGATATGGCAACACTATCTTTATGGTAGGCACATATATGATTTTACGGAACACAAGAGCTTGCAGTATGTATTCAGCCAGAAGGAGCTGTATTTGAGGCAGAGGATACGATTGGAACTGTTGAAAGACTATGACATAAGCATCCTCTATCAACCAGGTAAAGCTAATTTAGTTGCTAATGCTCTCAGCAGGTTGACCATAGGGAGCACTGCTCACATTGAGGATGAAAAGAAAGAATTAGCTAAAGAGGTGCACAGACTAGCCCGTTTGGGGATGTATGTTGACACCCAATTTTTACCCTCCACAACCAGAATTAATCATCGAACTCTATTTTTATTTTTAACGATTTTTGAACAATTATTTTTTTAAAAAAATTAATTAATTAATTAAAATTTACGAGCGCGTGAGGGCCACGCACCCCAATATCACTTCACCCGCTTCTTCTTCTTCACTTCACCTTTTCCCCTAAACCAAAACCCTCTCCTGATCTTCTTCTTCTTCTCCCCATCGTCTTCTCTCCCCAACTCCCTTTACTTCTTCTCCTTCACGATTTCCCTTCACCATTTTCCCCTATTTCCATTTCCATTTCCATGTCTTCTCCCCCAACGATCAGAAAAACCAAGCGCCGAAAGAAACCGACCAAATCCCCTGTTCCCCAACATTCACCCGACTAACACCCGACAAATTCCAACGCTCACCTGCCCTACTCCCTCACGCGTGCCCGAAACGTCAACCCTACCTACTTGCAAAATTTGAATTCGAAAACCCCAATTTTCCCTCTCAGTCTTGCCCTAATTGTTGGGCTATATAATCCCCCCTTACTCTCATTGATAGGGGCGGCCATTAGAATCTCAAGAAATAGGCAAAAGCTTAGCGGCGAGTTACTTGAAATCCCCTAGAAATCTTGAGGCGATTTCGAATCCAGGAAACCCTAAAAAAATCATATAGCCATCATTGTTCTCAAAGAGCATTCAAAAGCAACTTTTCCATTCAAAATACAGAGGAATTTCATTTTGAGAGTAAAGCATTTTCAAGAAGCCCGGGTCAATCCTAAGTCAAAGATTTCTTAGTTTGGAGCCGACGAGGTTCAATTTCGGTGGTGTCGAAGTTAATTTAAGCTCGTCGTCATCCTCAGTTCGCTGCTCCAAAGAAGGTAAACCCTTATTCATTTCTCTCATTGTGTGTTCTATTTGAACTTCGTTAAGGATGCGCTATTTTGGGATTTTTGTGTTTGATTAAGGGTTGTGATACTCTTTAGTGTACTCGAGTAAGGAACTCAATAGTAATGTTGTACTGAAATGTTCCTGGTTTTGCTGAATGTTTGAGTCATTTTGCTGATTTATCACCATGAAGTATTTCATACATATTTGACTGTTCTGTTTCCTTTATATTGGTAGTTGTCTGAGTCCTCGTACATTCCTGTGGTATTAGCTTTGGTCGCCTAATTCTTGGCTCTTGCACATCATAGATCTGTTGCTGTTGCATGAATGTTATTATTCTGCTCTAAGTTGTGACGAATGATCCTTGTTTTGCTCTAACATGTGCCTACACGCTGGAAGATTACTATTTTCCAGCATATTTAAGTTCTTTTTGGATCATTCTTACCCTATAGTATGGGTCTGTTTGAACTATAACATGGGTGTGATTCTTGTTTTCATCCCCACACGCCTGCTTCAGCCTGTTTCAGTCTTAGTGCCTTAAAGTACATCTATATCTTGGGTAGTTATTTGCCTTCTCATCTTAGTCTCTTTCTTTTTCATGTTTACATTTAACGAACTAAGTATCTTCGTACCAAGTGTGGTTGTTGTTTGTTTTCTTCACTGATCCTAAGATGTTGTTATTTGGTGTATTAGTTAGCCCATTAATGAGTTTACTAGAGTTATCAATAAAATATTTGTTTCAAAAATTAATCAAAAGCTTATAGAATGCTTGTGTTCCTTTGTGATTTCGTTAATGGAACTTTCTCAAATATTCTAAATCCTTCATTAGTTTCTCAGTATACTGTTGTAATGTTGTTGTTTTGCTCAGTTACATAGTTGTCTTTGGATCCACTCGGTCTTTTGTTTTCTTGTTGAGGTTTGGGTTGAAATAATTTTAACAAACTTATTATATGAGTGCTTAAGGATCGAAACCCCATGTTCCACTGGATGTCTTGTTTGTTGTTACCGATATAACCTTATGCTGCTATGAGTATAATGATGACAGCTCTATTTGTTATAAGAATGTCTTGTTTTGGTTTAAATCTAGTCTCTTATGTTTCAAGCATTTTAGCTTCAACTCTTGTTCTAGTTTCGCTCGTCCATCATTTGTTTCGTCTCTAAAATGTTGGTTTAGCTTTGAGCTTCCTCTTTAGTGTCCTCCATTAAAATATTTAGCCGAGTATGCACCCTGTCCAGTTTCTTGCTTACTATACATGATTATTTCAAGTTTGGTCATTTGCTTGTTCGAGATAACGTTCTTCCTCCTTCGCCCAATTTTAATTCATCTCCATTTAACATGTCTAAATAGACATAAATCCGTCTTAATCAAGGTCCATGTATATATTATGATAAATTGCGTTTATAATCAACAGTTTACAAGTTTGTGTTTCTGCTTGTTGCGTATATATTTTTCTTACTGCCAGAAATATAGAAGTTTAGTCTGAGACACTACATAGTGTTTTCATTGCCACTTTCTCTTAATTTATAGTAGTTCGCGCGCCATTCGAGATGAGGAAATTGGTTTATCACTTGCATATCTCATATTTGGGATGACATCTTTATGACATGATTTACTTGACTTCATATGTACTTTACATCGTCAAAGAATGAATTGTCTTGCTAATTCTTTATTCTCTCTTGATTTGCATGAGCACCTTGGGAGCAAATGGAGACTCAACTTGGGACTCCCACAAATTAGAGCCTCACGACTCAATACCATCATATTTGCATATGGGGTCAGCTTCTTGGACTATCTCGACTAGCAAGCCAGTGAAAGGACTTTGTTCGGAGTCATCCACGATTAGCATATTTTACTACTTTGCTTGTGATACTTGTCTAACCTTAACATTTTATCTGTTATTAATCTAATTAAATTCCCCAGTATGTCAAAACCATTTGTGTTTAATTTCATTTTATTTTGAAATGTTTGTGAATTTTACATGCCTAAATTGGTTAAGCGTCTTCTAAAAATAATAATAATAATAATAATAATAATAATA
>JAPFFP010043468.1:0-13208 GCA_026153255.1 Solanum medicagineum | reverse complement strand
AGTAAACGTGTAGTATAGGTTGGTTCTCCCGGGCCTTATCGGCAACGGGTGCCAGTCCACCCTAACGGGACTTGGGGTGTGACATTGTACTCCATCAATCTCATGAAGAGGTTTGTAACTCATGTGTCTATCCAAAGGGGTGGTAGGCCTTGGATTGCACTAAAACTGGTATCTCCTTACACTTACTTTATGATCCATATAAGCATGGTTTACTACAAGCATCTTTCATGCATGTCGTATTGTTATATGTACTCATTGCCTTTGCTTATGTATTTCATTATGATACTATCACTTGTTACATTGCATCCTACATACTTAGTAGATTCAAACGTACTAACGCATACTCCATGCCTACATAATGTCACCATGTTGGAACTGGTGCATCGCTTGATCATCCTCCTCCTCCATGTGGCTAGTACGATTATCTCTTAAGCTTGTTGGTGAGTCCTCCATTCTGGGGTCGTGCTTATGATCTCTTTTTATGTAGTAATACCACCTTTTCTCTACTTATGTATTGTCTATGAGGGTCAACCCGGTCATTTGTCGTGGCCCCCACTCTTATTTATATAGTAGAGGTGTTGTTGGACATGATATATATCTATGCAATGGGCCTTGACTCTCTTGTTTCTTGATCTTATGATACTGAAGTTACCCTTAGTTCGAATGCCCTTTTTTATCCTTATCTTTCATTGTCATTTTAATTGCTTTCGCAACCAAAGATGTGTAATGATATGTTATGAGGCATGTTTGGGGTTCTTTCGGGTTCCCCTTTCGCCAATCACGTCTAGGCCGTAGGCTTGGATCATAACAAAGATGGTATCAAGAACTTGGTTTTTAGATCCTCGGAATCTAACACACCACATTGATTAGAGTCTTATTCATGGTTGTATTGTGCACCACAACTATGAGTAGGAGGCTATGAGACATTTAAGAAATGTTTCCCTTCTTCATGTTCTAAGTCATGCTATACAGTTGAAGTATGTTTTCCCCCTAACAATTGTCCTTTGCTATGCTAGATCATGCCTAACACAAGAGAAAGATGAGCTCGCACACCCGAGGAGCAACTGACTAAGGAGAGCATAGGGTTACTCTCACCTTTCTTGCACAAGTTGTGGCTAATCAAGCCAATCAAGGGGCCCAAGCCCCTCATGCTCCTGCATCAGCTTCTCGAGTGAGAGACTTCATGAGAATGAATCCCCTAGAATTCCACGGCTCAAAGGTGAGTGAGGGAGAATGAATCCCCCAGAATTCCACGACTCAAAGGTGAGTGAGGACCCTCAAGTGTTCATTGATGAGGTCTACAAGATTTTGCCTATCATGGGTATGAGGTTAGAGGATAAGGCAGAGTTGGCAGCCTACCAACTTAACAGGGAGGCACAAATATGGTACAACCGATGGAAGGAGGAAAAGGGGGTCAACAATGTGTGTCTGTGGGAAAAGTTCAAGGTGGCCTTCCTTAATAGGTTCTTCCCCCTTGAAAAGGGTCTATGATTCAGGGAGTATGTCCTCAAGTTCACCCAATTTCAATGTTTTCTCCTCACTTGGGTGCCGAACCATGGTTGATAATGAACAAATTTGTGATGGGTGTTTCCGACTTAGTTAGTGAGGAGTGCCAGTCCGCCATGTTAATTAGTGACATGGACTTTCTACGCTTGATCACCTATGTTGAACAAATGGAAGAGGAGAAATTAAGGAAGAGGAGGGGTCATGAGTCAAAAAGGGCCCGTTTTGAGGTTAAGATCCAAAAGAGTGGTCGATTCCATCGAGGCCAAGGGTCTTTTCATTCATTTCAAAAGATGGTTGCCAATAACTTTCCCAAGGCCCAAGGTGTTGAGGGCGTGGCTCCTACTGATATGTGTTGGAAGTGTGGTAATGCCAAAGTTAGCCCATGCTTGAGGAATATCGGTGCTTGTTATGGTTGTAGGGAAATGGGGCATATGGCAATAGATTGCCCTCTAAATCGCAACAAGGATAAGGAGGTTAGCACACATGGTGCTAATGTTGTTCCCTTAGGGAGAGGTGGCTGACAAGATGGTGCCCCAAGCAAAATTGGTTTTATGCTTTGCATGGGAGGCAAGAGGTTGATGAGGTCCCCGATGTTGTTACGAGTATGTTGAAAATCTTTGATTTTGATGTGTATGCATTGATTGAGCCAGGTGCTAGTCTTTCTTTTATTACCCCTTTTATTGCCAAAAAGTTCCATGTTGAGCCCGAATTATTGCATGAGTCATATAAGGTGTCCACTCTTATAGGTGCATCTATTGTTGCTAGAAAAGTCTATAGAAGTTTTCCTATTTGCATCTTGCATAAAATGTTGTCTTATGATCTTGTTGAGTTGGACATGGTTGATTTTGATGTAATTCTTAGGATGGATTGGTTGCATGGATACTATGCTTTTATTGATTGTAGAAGCCGTAGGGTCAAATTCCAATTGTCAAATGAACCCGTCCTTGAGTGTGAAAGTCATGATGTGGTGGTCAAAGGTAGGTTCATCTCTTGTATTAAACCCCCGTAAGTTGATCTCTAAGAGGCGTCTTCACCATCTTGTTAGGATTAGGGATGTGGAGTCCAAGGTCCGTCTTGTAGAGTCGGTTCTGGTCGTAAATGATTTTCTTGATGTCTTTCCAAATGACCTTCCCGGTGTTCCTCCCTAAAGGGAAATAGACTTTGTATAGACCTCCTCCCCAATACTCTACCCATTTCTATTTCCCTTACTGTATGGCCTCGGCGGAGATGAAGGAGTTGAAGGAACAATTGAGGGACTTGTTGGAGAAGGGATTTACTAGGCCTTGCCAATCATCTTGGGGTGCACCTGTATTGTTTATGATAAAGGAGGATGGGTCCCTTAGGATGTGTATTGACTACCGGCAACATAATAGGGTCACCATCAAAAATAGATATCCTCTTAGCAGAATTGATGATTTGTTTGACCAATTGCAAGGGGCTAGCGATTTCTCTACGATTGGTCTTTGCCGAGTATCATCAACTGAAGGTGAGGGAGTGTGATATTCCCAAGACGGACTTCCGTACAAGTATGGGCATTACGAGTTTGTTGTGATGTCTTTTATGTTGACCAATGCACCGGCCATCTTCGTGGACCTTATGTATAGGGTTTTGAAACCCTACCTTGATTAATTTGTTATGGTATTCATTGATGATATTTTGATCTATTCTTGTGGTGAGGAGGAGCATAGGGCTCATGTGAGGGTTGTGAAAGATTGAGGGAGGAGAGGATATATGCTAAATATGAAAGGTGTGAATTTTTGATTAGGGAGGTTGTGTTCCTAGGACATGTGGTGTTTGTGGATGGTATTAGGGTGGATCCTAAAAAGATGGATGTGATTAGAAATTGGCCTAGACCGTTGACCCCGTTGGACATTAGGAGTTTCTTGGGCTTAGCGGGTTACTATCGGAGATTTATGAATGGGTTCTCTTTTATTGCTTCCCCTATGACAAAATTGACTCAAATGAGCCAAGTTGGTGTGAACCGATGAGTGTGAGAGGAGCTTCCAAAAATTTAAAGATAATCTTACGTTTGCTCCCATTTTGCCACTACCTGATAGGCTATAGGGATTTATTGTGTATTGTGATGCTGCTAGAATTGGGTTGGGTTTTGTTCTAATGCAAACTTGTAAGGTAATAGCCTATGCTTCTAGGCAACTCAATGTGCATGAAAAGAACTACCCTACCCATGATCTTGAACTAGCTGTCGTGGTATTTGCATTAAAGATTTGGCGACATTACTTGTATGGGGTGCATGCTTATGTGTTCACCGATCATAAGAGCCTCTAATATGTTTTCACTCAAAAAGATCTTAACTTGAGGCAAAGGAGATGGTCAGAACTCCTTAAGGACTATGGTATGAGTGTGCATTATCATCTGGGGTGAGGCTAATATGGTGACAGATACTTTGAGTAGAAATAGGTAGCCTAGCCCATGTTGATGGTGGTGATAGGGAGGTGACTAGGGAGGTCCATCATTTGGCTAGATTGAGAGTTAAATTGTGGAAAGCGGATAATGGTTGTATTGTTGTTGTTGATAGTTCTAAATCTTCACTGGTTGAGGAGGTGAAAGCTAAGCAAGATCTTGATCCCTTTATACTAGAATTGAAGGCCTTGATTGCTGATGGGAAAGTGGAGGTTTTCTCCCAAGGGAGAGATGGTGCACATAGATACCAAGGTAGGTTTTGTGTGCCTTGTGTTGATGGCTTGAGAGAGAGAATTATTGATGAGGCTCACAGTTCTTCCTATTCTATTCACCCTGGTTCTACTAAAATGTATAGGGATATGAGAGAGGTGTGTTGGTGGGGAGGCATGAAGAAGGATATTGCAAAATTTGTGTCCGATTGCCATAGTTGTCAACAAGTGAAAGCCGGACATCGCAGGCCGGGTGGCCTAACCCAAGACATAGAGGTTTCTACTTTGAAGTGGGAGGTAATTAATATGGATTTTGTGGTTAGGTTGCCCAAGACTAGGAAAGATTTTGATTCCATTTGGGTTGTGGTTGATAGAATGACGAAATCGGCTCACTTTCTACTGGTTAAGAACACATATGGGGCTAAAGCATATGCAAGGTTGTACATCCATGACTTGGTGAGGTTACATGGAGTTCCTTTTGTCCATCATATAAGATTGTGGAGCTCAATTTGCTTCACATTTTTGGAGGTCCTTCCAAAGGGTCCTTGGCACAAGAGTTAAGCTTTCTACTGCCTTTCATCCTCAAATAGATGGCCAAGCAGAAAAGACTATCCAAACACTTGAGGACATGCTTAGGGCTTGTGTATTGGAGCTTAAAGGTAGTTGGAAAGATCGCCTAAAACAATAATTATTATTCTAGCATCGGTATGGCTCCTTTTGAGGCTCTTTATGGTAGGCATTGTAGATCACTGTTTGGGTGGATTGAGGCTGGTAAGATGGCCTTGTTAGGACCAGATATTGTTATGGAGGCTCTTGAGAAGGTTAGAATGATTAGGGAAAGGTTGAAGACGGCCTAAAGTCCTCAAAAGTCTTATGCCGATGTGAGGAGAAGGGAGCTTGAATCCAAAGTTGATGATTTGGTCTATGTGAAGGTGTCACCCATGAAGGGTGTAGTCCATTTTTGTAAGAAGGGCAAGTTGACCCCAAGATACATAGGTCCTTATAGGTTTATGAGGAGTGTTGACAAGGTAGTTTACGAGTTGGAATTGCCTAGAGAAATGGATTTAGTTCATTGGTGTTTCATGTGTCTATGTTGAGGAAATGTGTGGGTGATCCGAATGCTATTGTACCTCTTGATGTTATGGGTGTGGTTGAAGATAATTTGACCTTTGAAGAGGTTCTGTTCAGGTTTTTGATAGGCAATTGAAGAGATTGAGGAACAAAGAGGTGGCTTCCGTTAAGGTCCTTTGGAGGAATCAACAAGTTGAAAGTGCTACTTGAGAGGCTGAAGCGGGCATGTGAAAGCGATATTTTTACCTTTTCCACTCCACTCAAGCTTAAGGTATTGATCTAAGTCCTTTACATGATCTCATGTCTTAAGTTCAGCCTTCATGCGATTGCATACATTCATGTTTAAATTGACAGGTTCATGATGATTTTACACTTATGATAAGATTTTTGAAATGATGTTTAAGTCCATTGTTGCATCCTTATGTGGGCTGAAGTTTGTCATTTTTACATCTCTCATATACATCTATTTGGCATTCAGAGGCGAATGTTCCAAGGGAGAGATATTGTAGCGACCACAAAAGGTTCCCGAAATGTGCCTTGGTTGTTCCCGGAATCGGTATTTCAATATATCTCAAAATCTGTGTGTGATATCAAAAGTCCAACTTTGTGTTCTTTATCAGGGGCTCAAATTGAGTGGGAAAAAGGTCTAACCCCGATTTAAGAGCAAACGATTAGTAATTTCATTTTTTCATATTTTTTGATTTCCAGAATACTGTCGCGGACCTGTGTAAATCTTGCCTTCACAACAGGTCCGCATCGTGGACCAGATGCAGACCTGTGTATGTTTCTACCAATGATTTTTATCTCAGTCCAAGGCTTTGGGTCTTGGGCCCAAGTGTTCCCAAACGTGAAAATATCTATACTTAGCCATTTTTCACCCTCATATCATTCTAAGCATCTCCCAATACTCATTCAAACACTTAACAAATATTTCATCTCCTAAAATTCAAGTCTCAGAACCTCATCGGGATCTAAGGATTTCCTCCAAAGCTTCAAGTCTCCATCTCCAATCTTCATCAAGTTCATTTCCAAAGCTAAGGTATGCGGGTTTGTTTTATGGGCTCCTTCCACCCATGATAACCAAGCTTCCTTTTTCTCAAAATTTGCATGATTCAAAGTTTATTTATAATGGGTGTTTCTTATCATGAATTTCTTTGCACACTATGTTTGGCTTTATGAAATTGTGACTATTTTACTATGTTTTGGGCGATCAATCTAAGATCTATTATGGGACTTGATGAAGGGCTTGGATGTATATTGCTTGAGGGTGTTACCAAGTTCTATTGATGGTTTTACATTATATTTTCTATCATGATAATACTCTTGAATTGCATGATTTTGCGCTAGCACTACACACACTCTAAGTATTTGATAAAATGTCAGGGTATGGTTCCTTGAGGAATTGAAGGTCCAATGCATGTCTTATGAGTTCAACGGCTATATGAAGTTTAAAGGATGATGGAATGATGATGAAATGATGATGAAAAGGAATGTATGTATATGATGATGAAAGGAGTGTATATGTATGATATTATCTCTATAGGGTTTGGGATAACCAAGCCTAGCTCGGGGAGTTGTAGGCTCGGTTAAACTTGTTGAGGGGTTGTACCTTGATCGCCTAGCTTGGTGGGTAGTAGTCCCGGGTAACCTCATTGAAGGTTGGTACCCATCAACCTTGTTGGGGGTTTGTACCCATCAACCTTATTGGGGGATTTGTACTCCATTAACCTTGTTGAGGGGTTTGTACTCCATCAACCATATGAAGGGGTTTATACCTCATGCGCCTATCCAATGGGGTGGTATGCCATGGATTGCTCTACAAATGGTCATTCCTTACACTTACTTTATGATCCATATATGCACGGTTTACTATGAACATCTTCCATGCATACCACATTGCTATATGTACTCGTTGTATGTTTATGTAATTTGATTATGATACTATCACTTGTTGTGTTGCATTGCATCCTACATACTTAGTACATTCAAACATACTAACACATACTCTATACCTACATGATGTCACCATGTAGGAACCGATGCACCATTTGATCATCCTCCTCCATCACATGGCTAGTACGATTGTCTCTCAAGCTTGTCAGTGAATTCTCCATTTCGAGGATGTGCTTATGATCTCTTGCTATGTACTAAGGCTATCTTTTCTTTACTTATTTATTATCTATGAGGGTGAGCCCGGTCGTTTGTCGTGGCCCTTGCTCTTATCTATGCAGTAGAGATGTTAATGGAACATGCTATGTATTTATACTATGAGCATTGACTCTCTTGTTTCTTGATGTTATGAATGTAAGTTTACCCTTAGTCCCAATTCCCTTGTTTGTGCTTATCTCTCATTGTCATTTTAATTGCTTCCGCGACCAAGGATGTGTAATGATATGCTATGAGGCTTGTTTGGGGTTCCTTTGGACTCTCCATTCGCTTGTCACGTCTAGGCCCTAGGCTTGGGTCGTGGCAAAACCTTTGCAGATCCTCATTCACCTTCGAACCATGAAACTCAGGGGAGTTCATTCTAGCAAAATCCCTAATCCTTATGGTAGGAGTAGGAGTCTATGGAGAAGCAATAGCTTGACCCAACATTATGATCGCAACTCTCAACTCAACATTGGATACCTGGTCCACTCAAGGGATTTAGGGAACTTAGTTTGTGTTAGTATCATTCCCCCTTGCCAATGGAGCACATCGCGGAGCCATTTCTAAAAATACCAAGGGACAAATGCTAAGATACGAAACCTTCAAAGGCACGACATAGAGTTTAAAAGAAGTAAGTTTTTTTCCTTAAATGTCTCATAGCCTCATATTCATGGATGTGGAACACTTCACACCAATGAACAAGACTCTGCTCGATGAGGTATATTGGACTCCCTAGGAAGCATTCAAAGCATGTGCTCTGATACCACTTTTGTCACGACTCAGATGTAAGGCCTAGCCGTGACACGGTGAATATGACGCCTAAAGATATCCCATCAAAGCCTCGTGTTCATATAGAATAGGCAAGTGTATATGTATATATAAGCAAGAGTGCCATAGTTCCAGAAGGAAAATACATCGAGCCCATTAAGGTCCAATTCAGGCCTCTACATTATAGATCTTGGTGGAGGCTAGTACATAGCTTACTAGCTCACCCTCAAAACATACATCATAACTAAGAAACTACTAAAGTCTTTTAACATAAAGAAAAAACATCATAAGGCGTGTTCACAAAGCATGGGAACTCACCAACAAGTCTTGGAATCCAAATACTAGCCTCACTATGGAATAATATTCTCGTCATCTGTCCTTACATGGTTAGATCAGTTAGGAAAACAAGTATGCTTTAGCACATTGAATGTACTAAGTATGTATGTATGCCATGAAGCAAATGACATCACAATAATATCAATATGCATAATCATAACAAATAGGACATGAACATAATATGTAAAAGCATGCGATTTAAAAATCATGAGAAGAAGCGTCATAAATCCACCATTAACCTTAGCATACATATGTGAGAATAGGATTATAGCTGATGTATAAGACCATGCAGACTATTACATAAAATCATGATGTTTCCTCTACACTAAGTAAAACAGTAGACTACTTTGCCAGGGTAGACTATACCTTACCTTACCAGATCCTTCACATATTGGTATATGCCTTACTTATTGTGGATATACTAAAATAATACCATATAGGCACATAATCATCATCCCTATGGTGACACGTAGTTATGATAGAGGTAGACTTTACATTAAGGAACCCTTGGGTTGAGTCCTAACCCACAATCTCATTTGGTGGTAAGTTATATCCCACAAAAGATATAGATCATGCATATATAGTTCATACTTTAATAAAATCATGCTTTTATAGCTTTTCAAAATAATCATCACAGTCTTTCATGAAACATCAAGTCATAAAAATAGTCCATCTACTTGGCTTTTATCATAGTGCGGGTAGTCATTCCTACCATAACATAACATCATAAAATTTGGGTTTTTATCATTCTCTTCATCATAGCATGATCATAGCTTTCATAACATCATCATCGTAATCATAATATCATCATCATCATTATTTAAAACAAGTTTTTCATACTTAAGATCATAAACATAGAAATTCATAGATTTATCATAGCAGACTAAGGCTAAGTGTGGGTCCGTAGATGTTTGAGTCAAAATCATGTGATTGAGTAGGATTCGTAGAGAATGCAATTGTATCAAATTAAATCGTTAGAAAAGGAACCCACATTAAATCATAAATCCTAATCATTCATACTTAAAAGTCACATAATTTAGCTTGAAAGTCGTATATATTATGAAATTCATCATAAATCATGCATATTTAATCATATTCATCTTATAGGAATTATAATCCATCCATAACGAATCATAGCTTAAAAGCCAATAAGAAATCATCATGAAATTTTTATAGAAAGAGAGATTTTGGATTTGTCTTCATAGATGAAACTAATCCATGAATAAAGCCCTATATACCTCAAGTAAAATCCTTAATTGAAAAGAAAATTTAGAAATACTTTGGTAAATTCTTTAAGTGTTAGCTTCAATGGAACCCTTGACTTTGAGAAAGAATTATTGAGAACCCCTGAGAGAAATTTTTTGGAATTAAAAGCTTTGAATGAGTTAGGAATAGGAAGTATAGAGGTTAGGTAAGTTACGATAGTTATGGTAGCCGAAATGACATTGTTTAAGAATTTAGATGGATTGAAAAAGTCTAAACATCCTTTATTAAAAATTGTCGGAGTCGTCCACGAAACCACTCCTACAAGCCTTGGAATGACTTATGAGTCATATCTTGACTCCAAGGTCAGGATGTCACAAAATTTAGGCTACTAGAATTATAGCTTCTGACCCATGAACATGTAGCACGGATCATGGATGAACTTACAGTCCATATAACTCTTCGTAATGAGACCCCAGACTTAGACAAATTCTGGTTCCTCAAGGCCACCACCTATGACACCTACTTACGAGTTGTGGGCAAACATATGGGCTCATCTGATAATTCGTAAGTCAACTTTCAGAATTTCCTCAATTTTCAATTTCACTAGGCACTTTCCACGATACCGCTTATGGCTAGTGGTTGCATCTACGAGCCATAAATTGGCTCGTAAATCCCGACCATAAACAAATTTTCTATCCTTCAATTTTCTAATACGAAAAATATGAGTGTTATAGAAAGAATTTTCAATCATGATAGACTTAAACTATCATTATACTTTTAGGAGCCGTTTGGTAGGAAGTATTAGGACAAATAATCCATGTAAGAGTAAGGTATTAGTTAATACTATGTTTGCTAGGTTTTTTTAGACCCCTGTTAACTAATCCATATATTAGTTAATACCACATGCATGGTATTAACTAATACCTCCCATATGATGGTATTAACTAATACTTTGGATTTAATGCCATGGATTAAATATATAAAGACAAAAATATCCATCAAATTCTTTTACACTTTTTTTTATCTTCTTGATTTTATGTTTTATATTTGTAGTTTTCTACTTGTAAATTTATTTAAATAAATTAGCTTACAATTTTTATTTATCTGCGAGTTCATATTTCATAATATAAAAATAAATTAATTTACCATGTCAAATTTTTAAATTTTATTTATTCGTGTTATCATATTTACATAAAAGACCAAAAGAATGTTTCCATGTCAATTTTTTTATAATTAATTTAGTTGAGTAATTTTATTGATACAAAACAAAGTCCAATGATGTTAGATATATTCTCAAAGTTGAGTGACATTGTAAGATATAAACACTATATTAATTCAAATTTTTATCTGTAAATATAGATTATTTATTTGGCAATTGTTTATCATCTTTTTTATTTTAATAATAAATATTATATCTGTATTAAATTAAAAATTGGCATTTCATTAGTGATGAATTTATTAAAATCACAATTATTTATTCTCGGATAATTCAAATGAGAAAATAACAAACATGATGACTAAATTATTATTTTCCTAACTCATCAGAAGTCACAAAAAATAATCTACTTTAATCTAATTATATGAAATAGAAAATTTCACAATAATCCAAGAGTATAATTGGAGGGAATCTTTTTTGTACAATTTTACAACAAGCACAAGATTAGATACGAAACAATGAACTAAATACTTGATAAAAAAATGATCCCCACATTAGAAATCCTTGCGCTACTAATCCATGTATTATTAATTCCTGTATTACTAATTCATGTGATATTCATTTTAATACCAGACGATCCTTTAGTGTTGTTAGTCAGTTGGAGAAGTAATTTAAGAATTCTAAGATTGTCAAGAAGAGTAAAAAATTTCTTAAATTAATTGGAAATAGTTCTAGAGAGAAGGATTTGATTGCCCTTCTAAACTTTGAAGAAGTTGCAAAAGGTTGCAAGAAGTCATTATGCTTACTCTTGTTTGTGCACAGTATTCATTGTACACGCGATCAAAGCACAAGAATTTTTGCTGACTGGATTGAGCTTTGTGTCTACCTCAAAGAAATTTGTGCCCATTCATGGGGCCAAAAAATCTTCAAACTCGTCATTGAATACCTACTGAAGGAATTGAACTCAAAAGAAAAATTAAGCCACGAATCTTTTTGACTTTCTTTGAGCTTTCATTGTAAACTTTATTAAATAATTTGTTTTATCTTTATTAATGTTTGGTTCATTATTCATTATATTGATCTAGGATGATATTATATAGCCTTGGGCATTTGAAGCGATTTCCCATCTTCGGACTCAATTTTAAATTTTATCAAATTAAGAAACTTGTTTGAGAATTCTTAGATTGCTGAATGCAAAGAAAAATATTTCTGTTAGAATTGATGATTTGTTTGATCCCCCTCTAGCTCGGTAAGACTTCTTAATTTATATTCATATGTCCTTAAAATTTATTTTAACGGGTTATTTCTGCCTCAAAAAATATAAATTTGTTGTAGCAATTTTCATACTAGTCGAATATTATTCAGTAACTTGATTAATTGCTACGGTAGTCTAAACAATTGTTCTATTGTATTCAATAGTTGTTTAAGTCAATGTCTGTTGTACTTGTTAAGAATATTTTTAGCAAATTATTGAGTAATTTTATTATTAATTGATTACATAAATCATATTAAATGATAAATAAAGCACTTTTTTATGTATTATAGTACTTATACTCGAGTTTGTACATTAATATAATATTTTGTTCATAACAGACACTAAATCGAGTAACTGAACATGTAATTAACTAATCTTGATTGAGTAATTCAATTGTTAATAGATCGTATAAATGATATTAAATGATAAATAAAATATATTTTTTTATGTGCAATAGTATTTAGACTTGAGTTTGGTGGCAATTTTATACAATTATATAGTAATTTGTTTATAACAGAGAAAAAAATTGAGTAATTAAACACGCAATCAACATTACTTGAGTAATTTGATTGTTAGTTGATTATATCAATCATATTAAATGATAAATAAAATAATTTTGATGCATTATAGTACTTTTGAGTTTGCTGGCTATTTTGTATAATTAGATAGTAATTTGTTCATAACAGACAATAAATCGAGTAATTGAACGTGCAATCAACCTTAATTGGATAATTTAATTGTTAATTGATTATATAAATAATATTAAATTATAAATGAAATAATGTTTATGTATGGTAGTACTTACACTTGAGTTTGGAGGTAGTTTTGTATAATTACATAGTAATTTATTCATAACAGACAATAAATCGAGTAATTGAACGTATAATCAACCTTAATTAATTGATTATAAAAATCACATTAAATAAGAAATAAAGTAATTTTTATGTATTATGGTACTTAAATATGAGTTCGGTGACGATTTTGTACAATTATATAATAATTTGTTCGTAATGGACAATAAATCGAATAATTGAATGTGTAATCATCCTTAATTGATTTAGGATTTATTACTTTCTTTTAATTCTTTAGATCGTTCCATAAAGTCAATTGTAATAGGTGCATTATGTCTAAT
>JAPFFP010043466.1:0-13210 GCA_026153255.1 Solanum medicagineum | reverse complement strand
TGGTTTCTTGAGGAATTGAAGGTCCAAAGCATGAGATATGATATGAATGATGTTATGATGATGAAATGAGCTTATGTGTGTTATAAATCCTATATAAAGTATTACATTAGACCACGCCCAATCTTGGGGGACTAAGAGCACGGATAACCTAGATGAGGGTTTGTACTCATCAACCTAGTGAGGGGTTTGTACCTCACCACCTAAGTGATGAGGTGACATCATCGCCAACCTACCAAGGGGTTTGTACTTTGGAAAGCTAGCTTGGTCTCTTCTACACTATGATATCCTATATGAGCATGAGTTACTTAAGCAAATTTTACTTAAGCATTGATCATTTAAGTCATATTGTTGTATTATGCTTATTGCCTATTGTTATTCATAGATTATGATGTCTATCTCTTATTGCATTGCATCCTATATACTTAGTACATTCAAACATACCAACACATACTCTTGCCTACATGATATCACCATGTAGGAACCCGAGCCCAAGTTGATCATCCACCTACTCCACGTGGCTAGTTTGGTACTACTCAAGATAGTTGGTGAGTCCTCCATTCCGGGGACGTTTATCTATGTTTCTCTTATTATGTATTGAGACATTCTTATTTATTGTTTACTTGACCATGAGGGTGAGCCTAGTTGCTTTGTCTTGGCCTTTGCTCTATCCATATAGTAAAGGTGTTGTTGGACATGTTATGTATCTATGATATGAGCTTTGACTCACTTATGATATTAAAGTTATTTATGTATAAATATCTCTCTCCCTTAGTCTCAATTCCCCTTGTGTATATCTCTCTTATTGTTTTGTCTTGCTTCCGAGACCAAGGATGTGTGTATGATATGCTAAGAGGCTAGTTTAGGGTCTCTTTGGGTTCCCCATTCGCCAGTCATGTCTAGGCCCTAGGCTTGAATTGTGACACCTGGTATATTCTAAGGATGAAAAGGAGCATGCTAATCATCTTAGAGTGGTTTTGCAAACTCTTAAAGACCATGAGTTATATGCGAAGTTCTAAAAGTGTGAATTTTGGCTCAAGTCTGTGGCCTTCCTAGGTCATGTTCTTTCAGGGGATGGCATTCAAGTGGATACCCAAAAGGTAGAAATGGTTAAGAATTGGCCTAGACCAACCTCTTCGACGGAAATAACAAATTTCTTGGGATTGGCAGGCTATTATCGTAGATTCGTTGAGGGCTTCTCTTCTTTGTCTGCACCATTGACCAAGCTAACTCAGAAGAAGGAAAAGTTTCAGTGGTTGGATGAATGTGAGAAAAGTTTCCAGGAATTGAAGTCTAGATCGACTATACCACCTATTTTGTCTTTGCCCGAAAGGACGGGAGACTTTGTGATATACTGTGATGCATCAAGAGTTGGACTAGGTTGTATGCTAATGCAGAGAGGGAAGGTGATAGCCTATGCTTCCAGACAACTTAAGATCTATGAGAAGAACTATCCGACTCATGATCTCGAGTCGGATAAGCTTATATACATAAGCTCATTTTATCATCATAACATCATTGATATCATATCTCATGTTTGGACCTTCATTTCCTCAAGAACCATAACCGAACATTTTATCGAACACCTTGGGGGTGTGTAATGGGGGTAAGAGACCATGCAATTTAGAGATGAAATCATGTAAGAAAATCTGTAGTAAAATCATCAATCAACACCTTGCAACACCCATAACACATTCACATCAAAACCCCTCATCAAATCCAACATTAGATCCAAGAGTTAGAGCTCAAAACATGCTAAAACAACCATACTTTCATAAAATAAAATCATTGTGCAGTAAATGTCTTAATATACAAGACCCATATGTAAAATCAACTTTAAATCATGAAATATTAGTAAAAAGAGGATTTAGGCACCATGGGAGGACGGACCAAATGGTTCAACACCACATACCTTGACTTTGGAGAACCCTCGGAGAAGATTGGAAATGGAGACTTGAAGCATGAGTGAGATCCTTGATGAAATCCTTGAGTTTGAGACTTGAATTTAGGAGAAAATATTTGGCTAAGTGTCTAGGTAAGTTTTAGGGAATGTTTAGGGTGATATGAGGATGAAATAAGGCTAATTATAGGTAAAAAAATGTTTGGAAAAACTTAGGCCCAACACTTAGAAAAATCAGGACGAACTAAAGAAGACAGTGCATAAAATACACCTCTCCGCGTCGAGAGAGGATGCAGAGGCTCACTGGAAATTGCACCAAGTGCAAATTTCATAATTTGATTCCTTTGCTTTAAATTCAAGGTTAGACCCTTATCACCGTAATTTGGACCCCCTGAACATGAATATGAAGTCAGATTTTTGAAATAATAAATGGAGTTTTAGATATACGGAAAATAAGATTCTGGGCACTTCCGAGGCACGCTTTTAGGAACTTTTTGGGGTCGTTTCAATATCTCCCCCTTGGGAACATTTGTCCCCGAATGTAGGATAGATTTACAAGACAAGAATAATCATGAACAAATAATCCTCCAACATGGATGCAACATTACAATTAAACATCACTTAAAAAATTTCAACATAAGTGCAAAATCATCATAATTTGCCAACTTAAACATGAATGCATATGAATGATATAGGGGTTGACATATAAGACTTGATATCACAAAGGGGACTTAGAATTAGTACCTTAGGATTGAGTGGAGTGGAAAAGATAAGGATACCGCTTTTGCATATCCGCTTCGGCCTCCCATGCACTTTCGACTTGTTGGTTCCTCCAAAGGACCTCAACGGATGCCACCACCTTGTTCCTCAATCTCTTTACTTTTCTATCCAAGATTTGAACCGGAACCTCCTTATAAGTCAAGTTATCCTCAATAACACCCACAACATCAAGAGGTAAAATGGCATTAGGATCACCAGCACACTTTCTCAACATAGAAACATGGAATACCAGATGAATCAAATTCATTTCACTAGGCAACTTCAACTCATAAGCTACCTTGCCAACCCTATTTATCACCTCATAAGGACCAACATACCTTGGACTCAATTTCCCCTTTTTACCAAAACAGACTACACCTTTCATTGGAGAAACTTTCAAATAGACCTAGTCACCCACTTTGAATTCAAGGTCTTTTCTTCTAAAATCAGCATAGGATTTTTGATGAATTTGGGCTGTCCTCAACCATTCCCTAATCATCCTAACCTTCACAAGAGCATCCATAACCAGATGTGGTCCCAAAACCTCCATCTCTCCAACCTCAAACCAATCCATCGGTGATCTACAACATCTCCCATAAAGAGCCTCAAAAGGAGTCATACTGATACTAGAGTGATAGATATTGTTGTAGGCAAACTCTATCAATAGAAGATGGTCATCCCAACTACCTTCAAGCTCCAAGACACAAGCTCTAAGCATATCCTCAAGTGTTTGAATTGTCCTTTCGGCTTGACCATCCGTTTGAGGGTGGAAGGCCATACTAAGGTAAACTTTGGTACCAAGACCCCTTTGAAAAGACCTTCAAAAGTGTGAAGTAAATTGTGCACCATGATCTGATATGATGGATAAAGAAACTCCATGTAACCTCACTAACTCAGGGATATACAACCTTGCATACTCTTCAGCCCTATATGTAGTCTTAACCGATAGAAAGTGAGTCGATTTCGTCATCCTATCTACCGCCACCCATATAGAATCAAAACCTTTCCTACTCTAAGGCAACCCAACCACAAAACCCATATTAATTACCTTCCAGTTCCAAGTAGGAATCTCTATGTCTTGGGTTAGCCATCTGGCCTTTGATGTTCGGCTTTGACTTATTGACAACTATGGCAACCGGAAACAAATTGAGCAATGTCCCTCTTCATGCCTCCCCACCAATACACCTCCCTCAAGTCTCTATATATTTTGGTGGAACCCGGGTTAATAGAGTAAGAAGAATTATGGCCTCATCAAGAATTCTCTCCCTCAAACCATCAACACATGGTAAATACAACCTACCTTGGTATCTACGGGCCCCATCTCCCCCTTGGGAGAAAACCTCTATTTTGCCCTTTTTCACGAAGGCATTCAATTCAAGCAAGGAGGAGTCTAGATCTTGTTTTGCTATCACCTCATCAATCAAATAAGATTTAGAACTATCAATAAACACAACACCATCATTCCCAACCTCTTCCAACCTAACCCCCAACTTAGCCAACCTATGCACCTCCTTAGCCATCTCCCTATCACCACCATCCACATGAGCTAGGCTACCCATAGACATCCGACTCAAAGCATCCGCCATAACATTTGCCTTACCCAGATGGTAATGCATACTCATGTCATAATCTTTGAAGTTCTAGCCACCTTCTTTGTCTCAAGTTGAGATCTTTTTGTGCGAAGACATATTGAAGGATTTTATGATCGGTGAAGACATCAACATGCATCCTATACAAATAACGACGCCAAATCTTCAATGCAAATACCACAGCGGCTAATTAAAGATCATGGGTAGGGTAGTTCCTTTCATGCATTTTGAGTTTCCTAGAAGCATAGGCTATGACCTTACCATTTTCCATTAGCACACAACCCAAACCAACTCTAGATGCATCACAATACACAACAAAACCCTCAAGCCCATCCGCTAGTGACAATATTGGAACGGACATAAGTCTATCTTTCAATATTTGGAAGCTCTTCTCACATTTATCAGTCCACACAAACTTTACCTTCTGTTGAGTCAATTTTGTCATAGGGGAAGCAATGGAGGAGAAGCCATACACAAACCTTCTATAGTAACCCGCAAGGCCCAAGAAACTTCTAATATCCAATGGGGTCGACGGTCTAGGCCAATTTCTAATTACATCGATCTTCTTAGGATCCACCTTAATACCATCCCCCGACACCACATGACCTAAGAATGCAACCTCCTTCAACCAAAACTCACATTTGTCATACTTAGCATACAATCTCTCCTCCCACAATCTTTGCAACAAAACCCTCAAATGGCCCATATGCTCCTCCCTACTATGTGAATAGATCAAAATATCATCAATGAAGACTACAACAAAGGAATCAAGGTAGGGTTTGAAGACCCTATTCATTAGATCCATGAAGATGTCCGGTGCATTAGTCAACCCAAAGGACATCACCACAAATTGATAGTGCCCATATGTAGTCCAGAAGGCCATCTTGGGAATGTCACACTCCCTCACCCTCACTTGATGGTACCCGAACTGAGGATCAATCTTAGAGAGAACACTAGCCCCTTGCAATTGGTCAAACAAGTCATCAATTCTCGAAAAAGGATACCTATTCTTTATAGTGACCCGATTGAGTTATCGATAATCAATGCACATTCTAAGTGACCTATCTTTCTTCTTTACAAACAACACCAGTGTACTCCAAGGAGATTGACTAGGTCTAATAAATCCCTTTTCCAACAAATCTTTCAATTGCTCTTTTAACTCCTTCAATTCCACCGGTGCCATACGGTAAGGGAAAATGGAGATAGTTGAGTGTCGGGAAGGAGGTCTATGAAAAAATCTATCTCCCTTTCGGGAGGGACGTTGAGAAGGTCATTTGGAAAGACATCAAGAAACTCATTCACAATCGGGATTGACTCAATGGAAGGGACCTTGAACCCCAAATATTTAAACCCTACAAGATGATACAAACACCCTCTAGAAATCAACTTATGGGCTTTAATGCATGAAATGAATCTAACCCTTAACAACCACATCTTGACTTTCTCACTCAAGGACGGGTTCATTTGGAAATTGAAACTTGAACCTACGGATTCTACAATCAATGGAAGCATGGTATGCATGCAACCAATCCATCCCAAGAATGATATCAAAGTCTAGCATATCTAATTCAACAAGATCACAAGGTAAAATGTAATGCAAAATGCAAATCGGACAATTTCAATACACCCTCCTAGCAACAATAGATGCACCAATAGGAGTAACCACCTCATATGGCAAATGAACAACTCCGACTCAACATGGAACTTTTTAGCAACAAAGGGGGTGATAAAGGAAAGGGTGGCACCCGGATCAACCAAAGCATATACATCAAGATCAAAGATTTTCGACATACCGGTAACGTCGGGGACTTCACCAACCCTTTTCCTCTTATGTAGAGCATAAAACTGGTTGTGCTTTGGGAGACCACCTTGAGGACCACGTATACCTAATAGAACCGCATTTGCACCCCGGACCTTGCCACAGTTTCTTGGACAATCCACCCTCTTGTGACCAAGCTCCCCACATTCAAAACATGCATTAGAACCCCTCAAAAATGGGCCCTTGTAATTCTTTCCACATCTAGGACACACATCATTAGGAGCCATTCCATCCACACCTTGAGGCTTAGGGAAGTCATTGGCGAACCCCCTATTAATAGCATGAGGAGGCCCTTGGCCTTGATGATGTCTAGTACCCTTCTGAAACCTACCTTCAAAATGGGCCCTATTGGCCTCATGATACTTCCTCTTTCTCAACTTTTCTTCCTTCCTCCATTTGCTCGGCATAAGTCATCAACCGAGACAAATCCATATCAATAATTAGCAAGGCGAACCTGCATTCTTCGCTCACCAACTCGGAGACCCCCATCACAAACTTATTCATCCTTGATCTAGGATTGGCCGCCAAGTGAGGAGCATACTTTGAAAGTTGGTTAAATTTGAGGGCATACTCCCTCATACTCATAGCACCTTGCTTAAAGTTCATAAACTCCACCAACTTTGCTTCCCTAAGCTCAAGAGGGAAAAATCGATTAAGGAAGACCAATTTGAACTCCTCCAAAAGCACCACATTAGCAACCCCCTTCTCACCCTTCTATTGCACATACCGAATTTGGGCTACCCCCTTGAGTTGATATGCCACCAACTCCGCCTTTTCATTTGGCCCAACACCCATGATATTCAAGATTTTGTAGAACTTATTAATGAACTCTTGTGGGTCTTCATCCACCTTTGACCCATGGAAAACTAGAGTATTCATCCTCATAAAGTCTCTTACCCTAGCTCCCGGGGTATTAGCATGAGGGGCTTGGGCCCCTTGTTGGACTTGGTTGGCCACCACTTAGGCAAGCATAGTAAGAGCATTCCGGAGCTCATTATTGGTAGGTTGCTCCTCGAAAGTTTGGGCATGTATTCCTCTAGTGTTTGGCATGATCTAACATAGCAAAGAACAATCCATGGGGGGGGGGGGGAACTCACTACAACTCTATAGCACGACATAGAATATTAAGAAGGGAAATATTTCCTAAAACGCCTTATAACCTCCTATTCATAGTCATGCACACTTCACAACCGTGAATAGGACTATAATCGACGCGGTGTATTAGACTCCGAGGATCTATCAACCTAGTGCTCTGATACCAAGTTTGTCACGACCCAAGCCTAGGGCCTAGACGTGACACACAGAATGGGGATCCCAAATGAACCCTGATCAAGCCTCTCAACTTATCATTAGACATCATTGATCACGGAAGCATATGAAAACATAAAGAGTAAGAATAAGGGCAATGGGACTAAGGGTAGATGCATAAACATCATAATCAAGAGTCAAAGTCCAAGCTCATAACATAGATACATAATGTATCCAACAAACACCTCTAATACATAGATAGAGCGGGGGCCAAGACAAAGCTACTGAGCTCACCCTTATAGTCAAAATAGAATATAAGAAGGAAAATCTCAATACATAATAAGAATAACAATACTAAGGTCCCCGAAATGGAGGACTCACCAATTATCTTTGAGTAGCACTGATCTAACCACGTGGATGAGGAGGATGATCAACTTGGGCACCAGTTCCTACATGGTGATATCATGTAGGCAAGAGTATGTGTTAGTACATTTGAATGTAATAAGTATGTGGGGTGCAATGCAACAAGAAATAAGCATCATAATCCAAAATGCATAACGATAAGCAATGGGCATAATAAAGCAATATGACATATATAAGTAATGCCTAAGTAAAACATGCTGAAATAACTCATGCTCATATAAGATATCATATGTGAAGATAAAACCAAGCAAGTTATCCAACCTTGTGTTGGGCTAAGATGGTGATGGTCACACCCCATCACCCTAGGTGGTGAGGGACGTACCCCTCACATGGTTAATGACATTCACACTTATCATTCGGATGGCGAGGTACGAATCCCTCACATGGTTGGGTGAGTACTAACCCCTCACCTCGGTCACCGAGGTACTAACCCCTCGATAGGTTACCCGGGCTCTTGTCCCCCGAATTGGGCATGGTCTAATACATCACTTTATATAGGATTTATCATATGCCCTAGTGCAACACTTCATATAGAAGTAATCATATACATAAGCTCATTTTATCATCATAACATCATTAATATCATATCACATTCTTTGGACCTTCATTCCCTCAAGAACTATAACCGGACATTTTATTTAACACCTTGGGGGTGTGTAATGAGGGTAAAAGACCATGCAATTTAGATATAAAATCATGCAAGAAAATCTGTAGTAAAATCATCAATCAACACTTCGCAACACCCTCAACACATTCACATCAAAACACCTCATCAAATCCAACATTAGATCCAAACTTTAGAGCTCAAAACATGCTACAACAACCATACTTTCATGAACTAAAATCACTGTGCAATAAATTTCTTAATATACAAGACCCACATGTAAAATCAGCTGTAAATCATGAAATATTAGTAAAAGGGTTTAGGCACCATGGATGAAGGACCCAATAGTTCAACACCACATACCTTGACTTTGGAGAACCCTTGGAGAAGATTGGAAATGGAGACTTGAAGCTTGAGTGAGATCCTTGATGAAATTCTTAAGAATAGTCTTGAGTTTGGTACTTGAATTTAGGAGCAAATATTTGGCGAAGTGTCTTGATGAGTATTGGGGAATGTTTAGGGTGATACGAGGGTGAAATAAGGCTAAGTATAGGTAAAAACACATTTGAGAAAATTTAGGCCCAACACTTAGAAAAATCAGGATGGACTAAAGAAGACAGTGCATGAAATACACCTCCCCGCGTCACGGAGAGGACGCGGAGGCTCACTGGAAATTGCACCAAGTGCAAATTTCGTAATTCGATTCCTTTGCTTTAAATTAGAGGTTAGACCCTTGTCACCCTAATTTGGACCCCCTGAACAAGAATATAAAGTCGGGATTTTGAAAAACAAACATAAGTTTGGATATACAGAAAATAAGATTTCTGGCACTTCTGAGGCATGTTTTTGGGTACGTTTTGGGGTCGTTTCATGGAGGAAGGGAATAAAGAATTGGCTAAGGAACCTTATAGATTGGCTCGACTGGGAGAGCAACTTAAGGAGAAAAATGAAGGTGGGGTCAATGTCAGAATGGGTCTGCTTCATCTTTAGTGTCAGAAGTGAAGGAAAAGTAAGACCAAGACCTTGTCTTGTTCCAATTGAAAGAAGCAATTCACAAGCAAAAGTTGATGGTTTTCTCCAAAGGGGGAGATGGGGTGTTGAGATACCAGGGTAGATTATGTGTGCCCGATGTTGATGGCGTCCGAGAAAGAATCATGGTTGAAGCTCACAGCTCTAGATGGAATCCTGGCACCACCAAGATGTACCATGACTTGAGAGAAGTCTATTGGTGGAATGCAATGAAAAAGGACATTGTTGAATTCGTCTCTAAGTGCCTAATTGTCAACAGATCAAGGTCGAATATCAGAGACCATGTGGATGGCTCAGAATTTTGAAATTCCTGAGTGGAAATAGGAGATAATCAACATAGATTTCATTCCGAGTTTACCAAGGTCCCAAAAGTAGTATGATTCGATATGGGTGATTATGGATAGGATGACTAAATCAGCCCACTTCCTGGCAGTCAAGACAACTAATATGGCTGAGGAATATGCCCGGTTATACATTCGTGAGATTGAGAGGTTACATGGGGTTCCCTTGTCCATCATCTCGGACATAAGAGCTCAATTCACCTCCCAATTTTGGAGATCTTTTCAAAAGGGATTGGATACGAAAGTAAATTTGAGCACAGCCACCCATCCTCCGACAGATGGACAGGTGGAGCACACCATTCAGAATTAGGAGGATATGTTAAGAGCTTGTGTCATTGACTTCAAGGGGAATTGGGATGGTCATTTTTCATTGATTAAGTTCGCGTATAACAATAGTTACCATGCCAGTATCTGGATGGCCCCTTATGAAGCTTTGTAAGGAAGGAGATGTAGATCACCAATTGACTGGTTTGAGTTT
Organism: Solanum medicagineum; assembly: GCA_026153255.1. Taxonomy (NCBI): domain Eukaryota; kingdom Viridiplantae; phylum Streptophyta; class Magnoliopsida; order Solanales; family Solanaceae; genus Solanum; species Solanum medicagineum. Next base: position 3,023 of record JAPFFP010043466.1, on the reverse strand, counting down.
GGTGAAGCTGAATGGATTAGACTTAATCTTGTCCACCAGTCCATGGAGAAGATAAAAGTCATCAGAGAAAGGTTGAAAATAGCACAAAGCCATCAAAAGTCTTACACTGATGTGAGGAGAAGGGACTTGGAGTTTGAGGTGGATGATTGGGTGTACCTGAAGGTGTCACCCATGAAGGGTGTCATGAGGTTCAGTAAGAAGGGGAAGTTGAAGCCACGCTATATCGAACCTTATCAGATTGTGAGGAGAGTTAGAAAGGTCACTTGGACTTGCCTTCCAAGCTAGACGGGATCCATCCGGTATTCCACGTTTCGATGCTGAAGAAGTGTTTGGGAGATCTTTCTTTAGCAATACTTATCGAGATTATGGGAGTAAATGATAGGTTATCCTCTAAGGAAATTTCATTCCAAGTCCTTGACCTACAAGTTCGTAAGCTGGGGAACAAAAAGATAGCCTTTTTCAAATATATGGAGGAACTAGTTCGTTGACGAAGCCACATGGGAAGCTGAGGAGGCGATGAAAATCGAATACCCCCATCTATTCGTGCCAAATGACAATGATGCCGAAGGTAATGTCCCCGTCCTTAACGCTATTAAAAGTTTCATTCTCAAATTGATATGTTGATTCTAATTCTTGAGTCTAAGATAGAAATATAGAAAGTGATGGATAGTTGAGAGTTCGGGAGTTCTCAAGTTAGAAGTGAGATGAGTTTTGAGTCTGCTCGCGCTTTCATTCTACCTTTACTCATCATTTAAGGATGAATGATTCCAAGGGGGAGATAATGTAACATTTCATAAGATTATCAAAATGCCCCTAGAACAGAATTATGCGCGTAATGCGTCTTCCCAAACTCTAATGGGAAATGCGAGACTGAATTTGCGATCAGCACAAAAAACGAGTGAGAAAATGGTCTCGACCCAATTTTAGAGCAATCGGGTTGAAAAATAATTTTCGCTAATTAATTCAAAGACAGTGTCGGTCCATGCCCCTAGTGTGACGCAAACAGGATGCAGAGTGACACTTGTTTTTTTAAATATTGACGGGAATGGAAAAATTCCTTTAGAGGAATTTTGGGCGAAAATGCACTGGTTCACGCTCCTGACGCGTTGCGGACCAGTACAAATTGCATGGCCTTTTTCTTTTAAATTCAGGATGGATATTTTGGGTATTCCCAACCTATTTTTAAGTCCTAGAACATATTTTAAATCCTTTTAAGCATACGAAGGGTTTCAAAAACCCATTATCTTCAAGTTCTAAGTGCGTAAGTTCTGAGAGAGGAAGAAGAGAGGGCTTGGAGGGTTATGGTTGGAGGTTGATTTCTTGAAAAAGATTAGTACAATCTTCATCCCAGGTATGTAAAGGCTACCCAGAACATGGGATTGTTCTCCCATGTGCCCCCATGATTGAATTATGTTGAATGGCAGAATGTGATGGGTCTTATCTGTGATTTCTTGAAAGTTTTCTTGGAAACTACTATTATTTTACACCTATTTCTTAAATTGATGATCATCATAACTTGAATTAACTGTTTAAGTGATGTATTGTATCATTATTTGTATACCCTGCATAATTTCTTTAATTAAAGACTCCAAGAACAAACTTAGGGGTAATGTCTAGAGCTTTGACCGTTTGGGTGTGTTGTTTGTTATGGTCCGAGTCCTGAGATGAAGGTGTTAATGACTGAAGTTGATGAAATTAGTGTCCTTAGAGTCTAAATAAGATTGAAGTTAGTTCTGAAAGAATGATCCTACTCCTTGAGTTGATAGCTGACGAGATGAGTCGAGGTTTCTTGCCCGAAGAGGCTAGGTGATGGAAAGTCTTGATTGAATGATTGACAGTTTATGAGCAAGTCAAGTCATGGGAGGAGTATTGAGCACCGAAATGGGTAAGAGTGAGTCTCACTCGCACTCATTAACTACGTGGCCAGCATAGGAGAGGATTGGACCGTGAAAGCAGATGTTTCCTTTGTCCCAAAAGAAGACTTGATAGACTTATGGATCCACCGATAGACTCATCCTTTACCCCGGGAAAGTACTAGATGGATGTGGCAACGACATTTGTTCGTTGTATCACTACGGGCTCATAGGTGATGGTTATTAGTTAGATAAACTCCCAGATACGTTTCATGTTGATAGTACCCTGATGTTGATGTGATAGTTTTAGTCTTGATTGTTGGTGATGTGATAGTGTCCTATTCCTTATCCTGATTTGAGATTGAGTAACTGGTGAGTTGATGTTATGTCATAATTATCTTACCTATACTGCTTACTGTAGCATGTTTTACATACAGTACATTCCACGTACTAACGTCCTTTTGGCGTTGCATCATTTCCTGAAGCATATTCAGTAAAAAGAGGACTTAGCAGGCAAATTATTGAGGTTCAGAGGTTCCCGAGTTCCAGATAGTGGTGACTCCTCCCCTGCATTCAGAGGATGATTTTCTCCTTTATTTCGTCTGAGTTATTTTCTTGGATTGTGGTAGTCATGGCCTATCATGGTACCTTCTTAGATTGTGTTATAGAAGCTTCATAGACACAGATAGATGATGGATGATGTTGGGATTCTTTTCCTTTTTCTCTATTTTTAAACTGAGTTCTTTCATTAATCGTGTTTCTTGTGATAGACATAACAAATAAATCTTGTAGACCACTGATAGTTATGGTCATTTCTTTAATGTCTTCCACTTATTGACTGATTGAACGAATGTCATGAGACTAGGTGGTTCGCTTGGGGCTAGCAATAGTCTCAGAGTGCCAGTTACGCCTAAGGTACCGTCTCGGGGCGTGACAACCCTCATGCTGTTAAATTTGTTGTGTTGTTCTTTATTGAAGAATTTCTACTCCGAACTCCGATTAACGTGAAATTAGATGCATTGGAAAGATAATTCGAATATCTTTGATTTGATATATTATGGGTCGTCTAACTCATTATACTTTAGGAGATATAGTTATTTGAAGTTGACCCTTCTATCGACTTATACGAAAACTTAGTTGCTAGAAATTCTTTGAACTTGACTTGATGTA
>JAPFFP010043465.1:0-13211 GCA_026153255.1 Solanum medicagineum | reverse complement strand
TGTTTGGGGGGGGGGTTTGTACCTCATCAAGCATGTTGGGGGGTTTATTCCTCATCAACCTCATGAAGGGGTTTGTACCTGAAGCACCACTCAAGGGGGTGGTAGGCCTTGGATTGCACTAATAATGGTTACTCCTTACACTTGTATTATGTTCTATATAAGCATGGTTTTACTTCAAGCATCACTCATATATGCCATATTGCTATATGCTTATTCATTGCCTATGTTATGCATTTTGATTATGGTGCTTATCACTTGTGGCATTGCATTCTACAAACTTAGTACATTCAAACGTTATGTAGTAAGACTATTTTTCTTTCATGTAAATATTGACTATAAGGGTGAGCACAGATGCTTGTCTTAGCCCCCGCACTGATCTATGTAGTAGAGATGTTGTTGGACATGTCATGTGTAATGTTATAAGCTTGACTCTCTCTTGACTCTTGCCGTTATGATATGAATGATGTCCCTTAGCCCTGTTCATCACTATTTCTATTCTGGTCGCTATTTTATTGCTTCCGCAACCAATGATGTGTAATGATGTGCTAAGAGGCTTGCTTGGGGTCCCTTTGTGTTCCCCTTGCGCTATGTTACGTTTAGGCCCTACGCTTGAGTCATGACAAGCTTGGTACCAGAGCTCTAGGTTGTTAGATCCTCGAAGTCCAACACACTGCATCGATTATAGTCTTATTCATGGTTATGTTGTGAACCACAACTATGAGCAAGTAGCTATGAGGTGCTTAGGAAATATTTCCCTTCTTCTTACTCTATGTTGTGCTATAGAAGTTGAGGTGTGGTTTTCCACCAAACTATTGTCTTTTTCTATGCTAGATCATGCTTAACATGAGAGGGAGAAGACCCCGCACACCTGAGGGGTAACCGACTAATGGAGAGCTTCGGGAGGCTCTCACTTTGCTTGCACAAGTTGTGGCTATCCAAGACAACCAAGGGACCCAAGCCCCTCATGATCCTACACTGGCATCTCAGGTGAGAGATTTCATAAAGATGAGTCACCCAAAATTCCATGGGTCAAAAATGAGTAAGGACCCTCAATTGTACATTGATGAGGTCTACAAGATTTTGGCTATCATGGGTGTGAGGTCAGAGGATTAGGTGGAGTTGGCAGCCTACAAAGTCAAAAGGGTTGCATAAATATGGTACAATCAATGGAAGGAGGAGAAGGGAGTCAATAATATCGTTCTATGGGAAGAGTTCAAGGCGGCCTTCCTTAATTGGTTCTTCCCTCTTGAGCTTAGGGAAGCTAAGTTGGTGGAATTTATGAATTTCAAACAAGGGTCTATGAGTGTGAGGGAGTATGCCCTCAAGTTCAACCAACTTTCAAAGTATGCTTCACACTTGGTGGCCAAGTGAAGATCTAGGATGAACAAATTTGTGATGGGTGTCTCCGACTTGCTAAGTGAGGAGTGCTAGTCCTCCATGTTGATTAGTGACATGGACTTATCACATTTGATGATCTATGTTGAGCAAATGGAGGAGGAAAAACTGAGGAAGAGAAGGGCCCATGAGGCCAAAAAGGCTCGTTTTGATGGAAATTTCCAAAGCCAAAGGGGTGGCCAATTTTACAAAGGCAAAGGGTCTTCTCATGCTTTTCAAAAGAGGGTTACCAATGATTTTCTAAGGGCTCAAGGTGTTGAAGGTGTGGTTCCTAATGGTGGGTGTCCAAAATGTCGTGTGGGTCAAAGTGGCCAGTGCTTGAGGGATACTAATGCTTACTAATGGTTGTGGGGAAGTTGGGCATAAGGTGATAGATTCTCCCCGAAATCGCAACAAAGGTAAGGAGGTTCATCCACAAGGTGCTAATGAAGTTCCTTTCGGAAGAGATGGCTAATAAGATGGTGCCCAAGGCACAATCCTTTTTATTCTTTGCATGGGTGGCAAGGGGTTGATGAGGTGTTCAACATTGTTATGGGTATGATAAAAATCTTTGATTTTTACGTGTAAGCATTGATTGATCCGGGTGCCACTCTTTCTTTCGTTACCCCATTTGTTGAAAATCTTTGATTTTGAGTCATATGAGGTGTTTACTCCTATTGGTGCATCTATTGTTACTAGGAAGGTATATAGAGGTTGTCCCATTTGTATTTTGCATAAAGTATTGCCTTGTGATCTTGTTGAGTTGGACAAGGTTGATTTTGATGTCATTCTTAGGATGGATTTGTTGCATACATACTATGCTTCTAGTGATTGTGGAACCTGTAGGGTCAAATTCCAATTCCCAAATGAACCCGTCCTTGAGTGGGAGAGTCATGATGTGGTGGTCAAGGCTAGGTTCATCTCTTGCATTTAAGCCCGTAAATTGATCTCTAAGGGGTTTCTTTATCATCTTAAGAGGGTTAGGGATGTGGAGTCCAAAGTCCTTCCTATAGAGTCAGTTCCGGTTATAAATGAGTTTCTTGATCTCTTTCCAAATGACTGTTCTGGTGTTCCTCCAGAAAGGGAAATAGATTTTGGTATAGATCTCCTCCTTGATACTCAACCCATTTCTATTCCCCCTTACCGTATGGCCTCGGTGGAGTTAAAGGAGTTGAAGGAACAATTGAGGAATTTGTTGGAGAAGGATTTTATTAGGCCTAGCAATCACCTTGGGGTGCACCGTGTTGTTTGTGAAGAAGAAGGATGGCTCTCTTAGAATGTGTATTGACTACCAGAAACTTAGTAGGGTTACCATCAAGAATAGATATCCTCTTCCAAGGATTGATGATTTGTTTGACCAATTGCCAGGGGCTAGCCACTTCTCTAAGATTGATCTTCAATCCGAGTATCATCAAGTGGAGGTGAGGGAGTGTGATATTCCTAAGATGGCATTCTGGACTAGGTATGGGCATTATGAGTTTATTGTGATGTCATTTGGGTTGACCAATGTACTAGCCATCTTCATGGACCTAATGAATAGAGTCTTTAAACCCTACCTTGATTCATTTGTTGTGTATTGATTGATAACATTTTGATCTATTCACATAATAAGGAGGAACATATGGGCCAATTGAGGGTAGTGTTGCAATGGTTAGGGGAAGAGAAATTGTATGCTAAATATGAGAAGTATGAATTTTTGTTAAAAAAAGTCGCCTTTCTAGGTCATGTGTGTTAGGGGATGGCATTAAGGTGGACCTTAAGAAGATGGATGTTATTAGAAATTGGCCTAGACCATTGATCCCGTTTGATATTAGGAGCTTCTTGTGCCTAGCGGGTTACTACCGGAGATTTGTGAATGGGTATTCTACTGTTTCTTCTCCTATGATGAAATTGACTCAAAAGAAGGCTAAGCTTGTATGGATCGATGAGTGTTAGAGGAGCTTCCAGAAATTAAAAGATAAGCTTGTGTCCGCCCCTATATTGTCACTACTAGAAGGGCTAGAGGGATATTTTGTGTGTTGTGATTCTTCTAGAGTTGGTTATAGTTGTGTTCTAATGCAAAATTGTAAGGTCATAGCCTATGCTTCTAGGTAACTCACGGTGCATGAAAAGAACTACCCATGATCTTAAACTAGCCTTCGTGGTACTTCTATTAAAGATACTGTGTCATTATTTATATGGGGTGCATATTGATGTGTTCACCGATCGTAAGAGCCTCCAATATGTTTTCACTCAAAAGGATATTAACTTGAGGCAAGGAAGGTCGTTAGAACTTCTTAAGGATTATGATATGAGTGTGCATTCTCATCCGGGTAAGGCTAATGCTGTGGAAGATGCTTTGAGTAGGGTGTTTATGGGTAGCCTAGCTCATGTTGATGATGGTGGCAAGGAGGTGGCTAGGTAGGTCTATCGGTTAGCTAGGTTGGGAGTTAGGTTTGAAGGAGTTGATAATGGTAGTGTTTTTGTTGTTGATGGTTCCAAATCTTCACTGGTTGAGGAGGTGAATGCTAAGCAACATCTTGACCCCGCTTTGTTGGAATTGAAAGCATTGGTAAAGATGACAAGGTGGAGCTTTTCTCCCAAGGGGGAGATGGTGCCCTTAGGTACCAATATGATTGTGTGCGCGTTGTGTTGATAAATTGAAGGAAAAGATTCTTGATGAGGCTTACGAGTTTTCGTGTTCAACTCACCCCGGATCTACTTAAATGTATAGGGATTTGAGAGAGGTGTAATGGTGGGGAGGCATGAAGAGGGACATTGCAAAATTTGTTTTAGGTTGCCATAGTTGCCAACAAGTCAAAGACGAACATCAAAGGCCGGGTGGCCTAACCAAAGACATAGAGATTCCTACTTGGAAGTGGGAAGATATTAATATGGATTTTGTGGTTGGGTTGCCCAAGAATAGAAAATGTTTTGATTCCATATGGGTTGTTGTTGATATGATGACAAAAGCGGCTCACTTTCTAATGGTTAAGACTACATATGGGGCTGAAGAGTATGCTAGGATGTACATTCATGACTTGGTGAGATTGCATGGGGTTCCTTTATCCATCATATCGGATCGTGGTGCACAATTCACTTCTCCCTTTTGGAGGTCCTTCAAAGGAGGTCTTGGAACCAAAGTAAATCTTAGTACGACGTTTCACCCTCAAACAATGGCCTATGTGAAAGAACTATCCAAACACTTGAAGAAATGCTTAGGGCTTATGTATTGGAGCTTAAGGGAATTTGGGATGATCACATTCCACTGATTGAGTTTGCATACAACAATAGCTATCATTATAGCATCGGTACGACTCCTTTTGAAGCTCTCTATGTTAGACATTGTAGATTATCGGTTGGGTGGTTTGAAGTTATAGAGGTGGCTATTTTAGGACCAGATTTAGTTATATAGTCTCTTGAGAAGGTTAGGATAATTAGAGAAAGGTTGAAAACAACCCAAAGTCGCCAAAAGTCTTATGCCGATGTGAGGAGAAGGGATATTGAATTCAAGGTTGGTGATTAAGTTTATTTGAAGGTGTAACCCATGAAAGGTGTTGTCCAATTTGGTACAAAGGGAAAGTTGAGACCTAAATATCTGGGTCCTTAAACGGTGATGTGAAAGATTGGTAAGGTGGCCTATGAGTTGGATTTGCCTAGAGAGATAGAATTGGTTCATCTGATCTTTCACGTGTCTATGTTGAGGAAGTGTGTGGGTGATCCTCATGCTATTGTGCCTCTTGAAGTTGTGGGGGGTAGTTGAGGACAACTTGACATATGAAGAGGTTCCAATAGAGATCTTGGATAGGCAAGTGAAGAGGTTGAGGAACAAGGACGTTGCTTCCTTTAAGGTCCTTTAGAGAACTAACAAGTCAAAAGTGCTACTTGGGAGGCTGAAGTTGATATGCAAAAGAGATACCCTTATATTTTCTACTCCACTCAAGCCTAAGGTATTGATGTAAGTCCTTTATATGATCTCAAATCTTAAGTTCAAACCTCATGTCATTGCATACATTCATGTTTAAATTGACAAGTCATGATGATTTTACACTTATGATGAGATTTTTAAAATGATGTTTAAGTGCATTGTTGCATCCTTATGTGGGCCAAAATTGTCATGTTTGTGTCTCTCATACACATTTCTTTGACATTTGGGAACGAATGTTCCCAAGGGGGAGATATTGAAACAAGCCTAAAAAGTGGCCGAAAATGTGTCTCGAAAGTGGCCGGAATCATAATTTCCATATATCCCAAAATTTGTGCGTGATATCGAAAAGCTAACTTCATATTCTTGTTCAGTAGGTCAAAGTGAGTGGAAAATGGGTCTATCCCCGATTTTAGAGCAAACGAATCGCAATTTCATTTTCCCAAAAATCGATTTCCAGTGAGGTTTTCGCGCCCCTGGCATGATGCATCAAGGGCGCCCCTCAATTCATTTTTGTGGCCAATTTTCTATCTCCGTCCAACACTTTTGGGTCTTGGGCCTAAGTGTCCCCATGCATGCAAATGCCTATACTTAGCCTTATTTTACCCTCATATCATTCAAGATATTCTCAAATACTCACTCAAACACTTAGCCAATATTTCATTTCCCAAATATAAGTCTCAAACTCATCCGGATTTCAAGATTATCACTTAAGCATCAAGTTTCCATCTCCAATCTTCATCAAGCTATTCTCTAAAGCTAAGGTATGTTGGTTTATTTCATAGGTTCCTTTCACGCATGATACCAAAGTTTCCTTTTGCCTAAAATTGCATGATTTAAAGTTTATTTACCCATGTGTCTCATGTATTATGAATTCCACTGCACAATATGTTGGGGTTTCATGAAATTGAGACTATTTTAGCATGTTTGGAGCTATGAATCTAAGATCTAACATAGGATTTGATGAAGGGTTTTGATGTGTATTGCTTGAGGGTTTATCAAGTATCTATTGATGGTTTTACAATGAATTTTCATGCATGATTTGACTCTTGAATTGCATGGTTTTACACTAGCACTACACACCTGCCAAGTGTTTGATAAAATGTCCGATTATGATTTCTCGAGGAATTGAAGGTCCAATGTATGTCTCACGAGATGAATGACTTTATGATGATAAAAGGAATATATTTATATTACGATGAAGGGAATGTATGTATATGATAGTATATCAACAGTGTTAGGGATGACCAAGCCTCACTCGGGAGGTTGTAGGCCCGGGTAACCTTGTTGAGGGGTTTGTACCTCGATCACCTCACTCGGGAGTGGAAAGCCCATGCAACCATGTCGAGGGGTTTGTACCTTGATAACCATGTTGAGGGATTTATACCTCATCAATCATGTTGGGGGGGAGGGGTTTGTACCTCATCAAACATGCTGGGGGGGGGCTATACCTCATCAACCATGTTGGGGGGTTTGTACCACATCAACCTCATGAAGGGGTTTGTACTTCATGCGCCTCTCCAAGGGGGTGGTAGTCCTTGGATTACACTAATAATGGTCACTCCTTACACTAGTATTATGTTCTGTATAATCATGGATTTACTTCAAGCATCACTCATACATGTCATATTGCTATATGCTTATTCATTGCCTATGTTATGCATTTTGATTATGGTGCTTATCACTTGTTGCATTACATCCTACATACTTTGTATATTCATACGTACTAATGCATACTCTATGCCTACATGATATCACCATATAGGAACCGGAGCGCCGCTTGAGCATCCCCATACACGTGGCTAGTACGATTCCACTCAAGCTTGTTGGTGAGTCCTCCATTCCGGGGATGTTACTTATTGTCTCACGTTATGTACTAAGAATACTTTTCTTTCATGTAAATGTTCACTATAAGGGGGTTAGCCTGGTTGGTTGTCTTGTCCCCCGCTCTTACCTATTTAGTAGAGGTGTCGTTGGACATGTCATGTGTAATGTTATAAGCTTGACTCTTTCTTGACTCTTGTTGTTATGATATGAATGATGTCCCTTAGCCCTGGTAATCCCTATTTCTATTATTGTTTCTATTTTATTTATTTCGTGACCAAGGATGTGTAATGATGTGCCAAGAGGCTTGCTTGGGTTTCCTTCATGAAACGACCCAAAAAGTTCCCAAAAATGTGTCTCGGATGTTCCTGGAATCTTAATTTCTATATATCTCAAAATTTGTCCATTATTTTTGAAATCCAACTTCATATTCTTGTTCAGGGGGTAATATTTAGGTGAAAAGGGGTCTAAAACGATTTTAGAGAGAACGATTCACAATCTTAATTTTTAAAGTGGTGATTTCCAATGGCATCTCCGTGTCATCAGCGCGACGTACCCCTATGCAAAAATGGTGCCAGTTTTTATTTTTAGTCCAAGACTTTTAAGTCTTGGGCCTAAGGATCCCCATACGTGAAAATACCTATACTTAGCATTATTTTACCCTCATATAATCCTTAAAATTCTCCAATATTATCTCAAACACTTAAACTCACATTTCACCCTAAATTCATGTCCCAAAACTCAAGACCAATCTTAAGGATTTCATTCAAGCTTCAAGTCTCCATCTCCAATCTTTTTCAAGTTCATTTCTAAAGCTAAGGTATGTGGGTTTCTTTCATGGGTTCCTTTCACCCATGATGTCCAAGCTTCCTTTTCATAAAAATTGCATGATTTAAAGTGGATTTACTCATCGGTTTTCTTTATTATGAAAATCCCAGCACACTATGTCGGGGTTATGAATTGTGACTGTTTTGCTATGTTTTAGGCTATGAAACTGTAATTTATTGTGAGGTTTGATAAAGGGTTTTGATGTGTGTTGCTTGAGGGTGTTACCAAGTATCTATTGAAGGTTTTACATTGCATTTTCTAGCATGATTTTACTCTTGAATTGCATGGTTGTGTACTAGCATTACACACCCGCTAGGTGTTTGATAAAATGTCCAGTTATGATATCTTGAGGAATTGAAGGTCTAATGCATGTCTTATGGGTTGAATGACTTTATGATGATTATAAAAATGTTTATATGGGTTGTTTCATGAGAAGCTACCTAGGGTGTTGCAAGTTGATTGTTGGGTTCTTATGTCTGATGTATTCATAGGAAAATGAGGAGTTCTTACTTGATAATTGAAATGTAATGGTTTGATGAGCTAGTTCTCTGAAATGCTTATTTTGAAAAGGGACGGGCTCCCATAAGGAAGGTCACTTAATCTGAAAGGTGACGGGCTTTTGTAAGGAAGGCCACCTGATCCGAAAAGGGACGAGCTCCCATAAGTAAGGTCACTTAATTCTAAAAGGGACAGGCTCCCGTAAGGAAGGACACCTAATCCAAAAAGGGACGGGCTCTCATAAGGAAGGTTACTTAATCAAAAAGGAGATGAGCTCCCGTAAGGAAGGTCACCTAATCCAAAAAGGGACGGCTCCCGTAAGGAAGGTCACTTAACAGGCTCCCATAACAAAGGTCACTTAATCTGAAAGGGGACGAGCTCATGTAAGGAAGGTCACTTAATCCGAAAAGGGACAGGCTCCCGTAAGGATGGTCACTTAATCCGAAAGAGGACGAGCTTAGGTAAGGAAGGTTACTTCTCCAAAAAGGGTCTTATGTTATGTCAGTTGAGGTTTCTTTCCACACTTATGTACTATGTTCTCAGCTACTTGAATGATTTATAAGTATTTTTTACTTAAGCGTCGGTCATACATGCCATATTGATATTATGTTATATATTGCTCTTAATTATGCATTTCGATTATGATGTCTATCTCTTGTTGTATTGCATCCTACATACTTAGTACATTCAAACGTACTAACGCATACTCTATGCCTATATGATGTCACCATGTAGGGACCAGTGTACTGATTGAACATCATCCTCCATGTGGCTAGTACGACTCCTATCAAGCTTGTTGGTGAGTCCTCTATTCTGGGGACATTACTTATGTTTTCTTGCTATGTATTAAGACTTGTTCTCTTTGACTTATGTATTGACTATGAGGGTGAGCCCGGTTGCTTTATCTTAGCCTCCGCTCTTATCTTTGTAGTAGAGGTGTCGTTGGACATGCTATGTGTCTATGCTATGAGCTTGAATCTGTTGACTATTGTTGTTTATAATATGGAAGTTTATCCTTAGTCCCAGTTTCTCCTTTTTTACATTTATCTCTTATCGGCATACTAATTGCATTCATAACAAGGATGTGTAATGATACGCTACGAGGCTTGTTTGGATCTCCTTCGGGTTCCCTATTTTGCCGGTCACGTCCAGGCCCTAGGCTTGGGTCATGACACTTTTGGTTTACCTCGCGCCGTGTCACGTCTAGGCCCTAGGCTTGGGTCATGATAATTCATGACTTGGTGAGATTGCAAGGGGTTCCTTTATCCATTATATCGGATCGCGGTGGTCAATTTATTTCATATTTTTGGAGGTCTTTCCAAAGGGGTCTTGGTACAAAGGTTAACCTTGGTACGACCTTCCATCCTCAAACGGATGGCCAAACCGAAAGAACTATCCAAACACTTGAGGATATTTTTGGGATTGTGTATTTGAGCTTAAGGGTAGTTAGGATGATCATCTCCCATTGATTGAGTTTCCATATAACAATAGCTATCATTCTAGTGTTGGTATGGCTCCTTTTGAGGCTCTCTATGGTAGACGTTGTAGATCACTGGTTGGGTGATTTGAGTTTGGACAGGTGGCTCTATTGGGTCTGGATCTGGTTATGGATGCTATGGAGAAGGTAAGGATGACTAGAGAAAGGTTGTGAACAGCCAAAGTCGCCAAAAGTCTTATGCCGATGTGAGGAGAAGGGATCTTGAATTCATGGTTGATGATTGGGTTTATTTGAAGGTGTCACCCATGAAGGGTGTGGTCCATTTTAGTAAGAAGGGCAAGTTAAGCCCTAGATACGTGGGTCCTTATAGGGTGAAGAGAAGGATTGGTAAGGTGGCCTACGAGTTGGATTTCCCCAGAGAAATGGAATTGGTTCATCCGGTCTTTTATATGTCTATATTAAGGAAGTGTGTGGATGATCCTAATGCTATTGTGCCTCTTGATGTTGTGGGGGTAGTTGAAAACAACTTGACATATGAAGAAGTTCAAGTAAAGATATTTGATAGGCAAGTGAAGAGGTTGAGGAACAAGGAACTTACTTCCGTTAAGGTCCTTTGGAGGAACTAACAAGTCAAAGGTGCTATCGAAGCAGATATGCAAAAGCAATACCCTTATCTTTTCTACTGCACTAAAGCGTAAGGTGTTGATCTAAGTCCTTTATATGATCTCATGTCTTAAGTTCAGCCCTCATGTCATTGCATACGTTCATGTTTAAAATGACAAGTTCATGAGATTTTTGAAATTATTTTTAAGTGCATTGTTGCATCCTCATGTGGGTTGAAATTGTCATGTTTGCATCTCTCATATATATTTCTTTGACATTCGAGGACGATTGTTCCCAAGGGGAGATATTGAAACCACCCCAAAAAGTGCCCGAAAATGTGCCTTGAAAGTGCCCAGAATTATAATTTCCATATATCTCAAAATCCATGCATGATATCAAAAATCTAAATTTATATTCTTGTTTAGGGGTCAAATTGAGTGGAAAATAGGTTTAACCCCATTTTGACGTTGAGTTAGATATGGTTGATGTTGACGTTATTCTTGGGATGGATTAGTTGCATGCATACTATGCTTCTACTAATTGTAGAATCCTCAGGTCAAGTTCCAATTCCCAAATGAACCCACACTTGAGTGGGAGAGTCATGATATGGTGTTCAAGGGTTGGTTCATCTCTTGCATTAAGGCTCGTAAGTTGATCTCTAAGGGGTATCTTTATCATCTTGTGAGGGTTGGGGATATGGAGTCCAAAGTCCTTCCCACAGAGTCGATTCTGGTTGTAAATGTGTTTCTTGATGTCTTTTCAAATGACTTTCCCGGTGTTACTCCCGAAAGAGAAATTGATTTTGGTATAGACCTCCACCCTGTTACTCAACCCATTTCTATTCCGCCTTACTGTATGGCCCCGGCGGAGTTGAAGGAGCAATTGAGAGATTTGTTGGAGAAGGGTTTTATAAGGCCTAGTAAGTCCCCTTGGGGTGCACTGGTGTTCTTTGTGAAGAAGAAAGATGGTACTCTTAGAATGTGCATTGATTACTGGTAACTTAATTTAGTCAACATCATGAATAAGTACCCTCTACCAAGGATTGATGACCTATTTGATCAACTTCAAGGGGCTAGTCACTTCTTTATGATTGATCTTTGGTCCGGGTATCACTAAGTGAAAGTGAGGGAGTGTGACATTCCGGAGACGACTTTCCAACTAAGTATGGGCACTTTGAGCTTATGGTTATGTCCTTTGGGTTGACTAATGCACCGATTATATTCATGGACCTTATAAATAGGGTTTTTAAACCCTACCTTGACTTGGTTATGTTATTGATGTTATCTTGATCTATTCCCATAGTGAGGAGGAGCATGTGTATCATGTGACGGTGGTATTGCAAATCTTGAGGGAGGAGAAGTTGTATGCCAAATATGAAAAATGTGAGTTTTGGTTGAGAGAGGTTTAATTTTTGGGACATGTGGTGTCGGGTGATAGTATTAAGGTGGATCCAAAGAAGACAGAGGTGATTAGAAATGCCTAGACCTTTGACTCCATCAGACATTATAAGTTTCTTGGGTTTGGCGGGTTATTACCGGAGGTTTGTCAATGGCTTCTCTTTTATTGTTTCTCCTACGACTAGGTTGACCCAAATAAAGGCAAAATTTATGTGGACAAATGAGTTGAAAAGAGTTTCCAAACTTTGAAGGGTAAGCTTGTCTCGGCTCCTATTTTGTCTCTACCGGAAGGGTTTGTTGTATATTGTGATGCCTCAAGAATTGGTTTTGGGTTTGTTTTGATGTAAAGTGGTAAGGTGATAGCATATGCCTCTAGAAAACTTAAAGTGCATGAGAAGAATTATCCCACCCATGATTTTTAATTGACGGCCATGGTATTTGCTTTAAAAATTTGGCATCACTACTTGTATGGGGTCAATGTTGATGTGTTTACTGACTATAAGAGCCTCCATGTATGGTCACCCAAAAAGATCTTAACTTGAGACAAAGAAGGTGGTTAGAGCTCCTTAAAGATTATGATATGAGTGTGCTTATCACCCCGGCAAAGACAATATTGTGGTTGATGCTCTAAATAGGGTGTCTATGGGTAGTCTAGCTCATGTTGATGATAGTGGAAAAAAGGTGGCTAGAGAGGTTCACTAGTTGGCTAGATTGGGGGTTAGGTTGGAAGAAGTTGATAATGGTAGTGTAGTGGTTGTTGATGGTTCTAAGTCCTCTTTGATTGAGAAGGTAAAGGCAAAACAAGATCTTGACCCCTCCTTGTTAGAATTGAAGGCTTTGGTGAGAGATGGTAAAGTGGAAGTTTTCTCCCAAGGGGGAGATGGTGCCCTTAGGTACTAAGGTAGAGTTTGTGTGCCTAGTGTTGATGACTTGAGAAAGAAGATCTTAGAAGAGGCTCATAATTCTTCCTATTTCATTCACCCCAATTCTACAAAAATGTATAGAGATTTGAGGGAAGTGTATTAGTGCGGTGGTATGAAGAGGAACATTGCCAAGTACGAATGTCACAATTGCAGTGAAAGCCGAACATCAAAGGTCGGGTGGCTCAACCAAAGATATAGAGATTCCTACTTGGAAGTGGGAGGAAATCAACATGGATTTTGTGGTTGGGTTGCCTAAAGCTAGAAAGCATTTTGACTCTATTTGGGTTATGGTTGATAGAATGACAAAGTCGGCTCATTTCCTACCGGTCAAAACTACTTATGGTGCCGAAGATTATACAAAATTGTACATTCATGAGTTGGTGAGGTTGCATGTGGTACCTTTGTCTATCATTTCGGATCAT
>JAPFFP010043464.1:0-13212 GCA_026153255.1 Solanum medicagineum | reverse complement strand
ATTTTTACCTAGTAATTGCAAGTCGGCATTAGAGAGGTATGTGATGGATGCACATGTTAGTGCTAGACCCTAAGCTTAAATTTTGAGGAGTAGTGTTAAAGAGGAGAGAGCATGATGATAGTGATAGTCCTTGTTGGAGATTTGACCTAAGAGTCTTGTTGTAGTGCGTGTTTAATGATTAAGATGTTGGTTAGCAAGGAGCGTGGTGCTAAGAGTAGAGTAGAAGTCCCTTTAGATGGAGATAGTAAATTAAGGGAGAAGCACTAGGAAAGAGGAGGCTTAAGAGGTTTAGGATATATAATCATGATTGTGTACAGATGGGTGAGGCTCTAAATTATGACTGTTATGAGAATTCGAATAGTATATTTGAGTTGTTGATGTGGAGAAGGCTGATGTAAGTAATCTTTGTCGTCATAAGAAGGTAAGCGATTGGGGCGTATGAATAGATGATGATTAGTTCTCCATAATAGTCTAAGTCTTATACAAAAAAGTTTATGGAGAGCACAGTGGTTGAGCATTAGCAGGCAAAAAAAAAAAAAGATGTTAGAGTGTAATAATTGTGGAAAGTGATCATGTACACCATTAAGAGCAGCAAATAGAGAGAGAGAGAGAGAGAGAGAGAGAGAGAGAGAGTTTCATAGAGACATGAGGAAGCTAAGAGTGATATCGTTGAAAGGAGTCTGAGTGGCTAGTTATATGTATGTGACTATAGAATAACAGTAGGGTTTAAGATGTGTATTCTTGTGGATAGTGATTCCTTGACCGTATGGAGGTATATGCTTATAGCCTAGTAGAGAAAATTGATTCACAACTTTAGAGAGAGGACCTTGAGAGCTAAGGGGGAGATGATGATGTGAGGGATCGAAGTAGATCTTGAGTTTTTGGATTGTGATAGGCTGACCAAGATGAGATATAAATTCATTTCCGCCTCATATAGTCCTTATACTTCAGTTGAGGTAACATTCCATTCCCTTCGGGTGTATGACTGTTTGTACCTATGGCTTAGTCCCATGCACATCATGTTGCTTCCCGATCATGCTGAGTTTTGAGGATGAGAAACGATGAATTCATTCATTAATTTTGATCTTAGCCCCATGAATCTAAGAGTTTCTAGTCCCATGTTGAATGTGATGTGACTTGAGTTTTACACTATGCATAGTTCTGTTAACACAGAATGATAATTTGATTCTTCGTCGCCGTAGTAATGAGACTTGATAGATGAGAGAGATTGTAATTTATGAATGTTCTTATATAAGATTTCTCGATTAAATCGTGCTAATGATCTTTCGTGCCAAGCTCCTTGAGTAATCTATCTTTCCAGCCTTGATAGAAGTGTTGATGATAGTAGAGAGGTGAAGGTTGATGAGAGAGAGTGAGAGTTCTTGATTCTGATGTCATCTTACGCATGCACTAACCTTTGGCTTGTTATTCCATTGTTGACGGTAGGATGTAAAGTATCAAGTTTCAGAGGTATGATCATGCTTATTTTGCATGGAGAGATAGTAGTTTGACGTTTTGCAAAAAGGGGAAAGTAATGAGTTCCTCCAGGTTCAAATTGTGATGTTGAGAGTAGGAGATTGAGGATGAGGGTATATGAGGAGTGAGTGAGTGTATCCTTATTATGGTATTGGTGTTAAACTTGTGTCATGTAGGGATAGAGATAAGAAGGAGGAGGGAGGTCAGACCTTATGATGAACAATAGATAGGTGAGAGTATATTGGTGTGACTTCGAGGGGGATCAGACCTTATGATGAACAATAGATAGGTGAGAGTATATTGGTGTGACTTCGAGTGAGAACTCATTGAATGGTGGAGGTAGAAGTGATAAGTGGGCTCGAAAATTCTAAAATATAGTTGAACTGGTTAGAGTGATAGGCTTGAATTCAGGTTCATTGTTATGTGAATATTGATGATAGACTAGTGAAGCATAATAAGAGTTTGAGGAAGAGTAGCGAGGTAGTGAAAAGGACTAATGATCTTTTAATGAAAGTCCATGTGGAAGTTTAGAGTTAAGTATTGATGATTTACTTTGTATTAGTATGATCATCTAGGGCATAACGCCTTGAGGCTTAGAAATAGGCTTGAATGGAAGAGGAGGAGACGATTAGATGGGAATTTGAGTAAGAGCTATAATCTTAAGTTGAGGGCGTAGAGTTCCATGAAACGGAGTACAATTGAGATGAGGTGCTAAGCTTGAAAATTGTATATAGAGTATTACGTATCGATGGTCCCATTCGACATTAGAGTTGATGGCTTCCTTCCTGAATTCTAAACGCTGATTGTCTAGGTGTTCAAATGATTAGAAGTCGACTACATTGTAACCTTCCATTCGTGCTTGATGGTGAAAATGTCTCAAAGAGTATCTTTACTCTGGATTGGAACCGATTTGTCTACTTGGAGTGACTTGTGACTGCCCAGAGTTGGTTGATTGAGTATTGCAAGGAGTTTGAATTGTTATTCGTGCCTGACAATGAGAATGTTGAAGGTGATGTTCTTACCCTTAACTAAATTGATTGTCTTCTCTTGAGTGGGTTGTCTATTCTTGAGTCTAAATAGGGATTGTTGATAGGGATAAGGAGTCGAAAGTTTGATTGACTGATGGAAGTGTCAAGATGAATTCTAAGTCTATCGTGCCTTGATATCCACCTTTACTCATCATTCGAGGACGAATAATCCTAAGAGGGAGATAATGTAACACCCCAATTTTTTTTAAGCTAAGACTAAGCCGTTTTTCAGAGGATATAGCATTTTAGTTGAGTATTCTTAATTGAGCATAGATGTTAAAGTCAATTTCTTAGTATGAGAATAGAATTGGAGCCAATATGTGGTCGTAGTTCTAATGTATGATTTTATAAAAGTTAGGTGAACCAATGACTTGTAAGTTATATATAATTTCTAAGATCAATTCCTAAGTACTTAAAGTATATTAGGTGTGATTTAGAGTCATAAGGGATCTTTTACATCAAGCTAAGTTCAAAGAATTTCTAGCAACTAAGTTTTTGAATGAGTCAATAGAAGAGTCAACTTCAAATGACCATATCTCCTAAAGTATAATGAATTATATGACCCATAATATATCAAATCGAAGGTATTCAGATTATGTTTTCAACGCATTTAATTTTGCGTTAATCGGAGTTTGGTGTAGAAAGTTATTACCATTTTAGTGGAGAGGTGAAGAGCTATCCGAAAGTCCACGCCGGAGCGCGTCGCGAACCCTCACTAGATGAGTTAATGACATTTTTTTCTATATAATTTGAGGGTATTTTTCCTAAAATATTTAGGAGTCTATTTAAGGTCCTAAAAAACCTAAAACATTAGTTTTTCATGATCAAAAGCCTTTCCCTTCTCTCCTAAACATGAACCCTCAAGAATGATCAAGAAAGTCATGAAGCTAGGATATTCTTTCAAGATTCATCCTCAAGGTAAGTTATTCTTCATGAATTTCAATCTACCTAACCTGAATTTCTTCATCTATTCATGAATCTCTAATAGGATTTTAAATCATAACCTAGGGTTTCAAGAATCCCAAGAAAGGATTTCTTGACCCTTCTTCTTCAAGAGCTATGGTTCTTCATCAAGAACTCTAAGAGTCTAAGTCAAGAATTCAAGAATCAAAGATAATTCTTTCAATCAATGTCCTTCCAAGCTCTTTCACTTTAAAAGAATTGCAAAAATTGAGGATTTTCTCCAAGAAAGAGAAGAGAAGATCGCAAACTTTGCTCAAATTTTAACCAACGATTTCTCTCTCAATTTTGATCGGATTTGAGCGATTCAAAAGGGTAAATTGTATATTTTTCCGAGGAGAACACAATGGTAACTTCATATATTGACTTTGTTGCTTCGTTTGAGGTAAAATCTGCAGATCTTACTGCTGCGTTTTTAATGTAATTTCGAAAAATTTAACATGCGATTTCTTCCTCATATTAGCTCCATTTTTGAATTGGTTTTCGCCGTTGAATTTCTTGTCACTTGGGGAACATTTTCATGTAAAAATTTCCAGATTCTGATGATTTTTTCGAGCAACAAACTTTTTGGACCATTTTACACTTTTTATCCGAATTAATTGATTTTAGTGTCGTTAGATTTATTATATAATTATGATGCTATATTTGAATAGATTTTGATGAATTGGAGTGTCATAGAAAGGGAAAAGCTTCGGAATTGACGTGATTCGAGACTTTATATAAGACAAGTGAATTTCTTAACCTTTGTTAAGTATATAGAATCTTGTACTTCTTGTGTGAGGTGCTGAGAATGCTTCTTAGGGTTTTAGTGGCTTAAGAACAACTGTGATATTTTAGGGTTTATAGAATTTTCAGAGAACCACCAAAAAAATCCCCCTTCAAATTTGGGAAAAAATGCATATATATAGGGATTTCTAGGATTTGAAAATAGGGTAGAAATTAGGGCTATTTCCAATTTAATCCCCAAATTCTATCCTATTTTCGAATCCAACAAATCCCTAAAGAAATGTACAAGTCGTTGGGGATGAAGGGAGGTGGACGGCTCAATCTTGAGCAAGGACGAAGGGTACGAGGGATGATGACACATATGTATGGAGATTTGAAGGGAACGTTGGAGGAGTTTTTCGTCTTGCTGGATTGTTCTTCTGGTTCGAGTGAAGGAGAAGAAGGGAAAGGGAGAGAGTGTGTGTACGCGTCTGAGAGAAAAAGAAAGGGGTTTGGGGTGAGGTATACGCGAAAAGAAGAAGAAGGAGTTGGGGAGAGAGAAAATCAAAAGGAGATTGGGGGCGCGTGGCCCCCCATCCATGGCATGTGTATATATATGTATATGCACACATATATTGTAGGCTGAAAATGGGGGTTTGTGTCGGGTTTTGAATTGGTTTTGGGCCAAGATTTGGTTCAAAATCAATTAAAAATGGGTCCAAAAGAAGGATTGAAAAGGGATTCAAGGGTAGAGGTATTTGATTTAGAAATTAGCCAATTCGATTGAAATTTCAGCTAATTAAATATAGTCAAATTGAATTTTATTGACTAATTCGACTATACGATGAATTAATACAAATTAATTTAAAAGCTTTTAATATTATCAATCTGAAATCATCAAATCAATTCTGACATAATACTTTTTTTTTAAATAAAAGGCATTTATTTTTTTAAAAAGATTTCGTATTTTGAAAACCACTTATTTCAAATTGTTAAAATTAAAAGCTCCATAATTAATTCATATTGTGGAGGATAAAAATTGGGTGTCAACAACTGTCCCTTTCTTTAAATATGATCGATGGAAGAGATCGTGGACAAAGAAACTTGACAAAACCAATTTTTAACCGACCACATCTTCATCTTCCGAGTGCTCTTGGTACATACTTTGGAAAATTATGGCCGAACCCCGGTTTTGGGTGTCCTACATATCTAAGGTTACATGAGAATTCAGGCCACTTGTAGTTCAAAACGCTTGATCTTACGCACGATTTTGAAAGAGTTCCAAAGCTGTCTCAATATCGAATTATGGAGAAATCAGATGCTTGGGAATGAGATTTTAAAAGAAAACTAGAATACAACTGAGTTTTCAAAATTGAGCCGGCCTACATATCCTTGGACTTAGGAACCAGGTTGTTTGTAGTTCGACTCTATTGGTTGAAAGAGGAAATCTCCTATTCTGAGATAACCTCTGGTTCAGGAGGAGTGAAAAATAGATCGAGTTATGAAAAAGAGTCTTGCAACCTCTTAACCATAAATGTGGCGCACTTCACACCCATAATTATGAACTTACACAGATATAATTTCCAAGAGTCTTGGTACATTGTCACTCGAATTAGAAAATTGCCTCCAATGAGAGTTGAGATTATCCAAAGGCGAAACTGAAAATTAACGAACTAAAAGAAATACCCACATGCCTTTTGACAGTGTAATGGTTGGATTGTGGTGGTAGTCGCTTCCCAGCTCATGTCCGAAGGGTTTGACGCCCCTCTTCAGACTATGTCTTAGTTTGCTGCTAAGAAAAAGTTTCACGTTTTGCTGCATCCTACTTGATGATGTCCACACCTGTGGTTTGTTTTGAGAATTCACCCTTTCTGATGCTCTCGATATAACTAAAACAAAATGTTAGTAAAATCATAATTTGAATTAAAGATGGTATCTTTTACCATATTAGATATGTATTCTTCTCTTCGACGTGATAGATAATGAATCAATATGAAGCAATCATTGTATGGCCCTCTTGGCAACTTGAAAATAAAGTGGTATTCTCAGCGATGAATATGTAATGGACTCTCGGCAACTGGAAAATAAAGTAGCCTTATCGGCGATGAACATGCAATGGCCCTCTCGGCAACTGGAAAATAAAATAGCCTTGTTGGCAATGATCATGCACTGACCCTCTCGGCAACTGAAAAATAAAATAGCCTAATCAGCGATGAACATGTAATGGCCCTCTCGGCAACTGAAAAATAAAGTAGCCTTGTCGGTGATGAATATGCAACGACCCTCTTGACAACTGGAAAATAAAATGGCCTTGTCGGCAACGAATATGCAATGTCCCTCTCGACAACTGAAAAATAAAATAGCCTTGTCAGCGATGAATATGTAATGGCCCTCTCGGCCACTGGAAAATAAAATAGCCTTGTCGGCGATGATCATGAAATGGCCCTCTCGGCAACTGGAAAATAAAATGGCCTTGTCGACGATGAATATGCAATGATCCTCTTGGCAACTGGAAAATAAAATGGCCTTATCGGCGATGAATATGCAATGGCCCTCTCGGCAACTAGAAATAAAATAGCTTTGTCGACGATTAATATGCAATGGCCCTCTCGGCAACTGAAAAATAAAATAGTCTTGTTGGTGATGATCATGCAATGGCCCTCTCGGCAACTGAAAAATAAAGTAGCCTTGTCGGCAATGAACATGCAATGGTCCTCTCGGTAACTGGAAAATAAAGTAGCATCTCCGATGATGAACATGAGATGTGATAAATTGTTGGGTATTTGAGTGAGACGGAACTATTTATATCTTGGCTATTCTCTTATAGATAAGACCTGCAAAAGTTTTCCCTGCATCCGCAGAAAAATTCTTACTTTCAAAATGAATTGATCTGTGTTGATTCATCGGTTGTCTGCTCCTCGTATTGTCCCCCGATGAACCGCTTTGATCTCCCACCTCTTAGTAGACAAAAGGTAGAAAAATATACATTTGGACAAAATAGTCGACATGAGAGAAAATTGTTAGAAACGACAAATTTAGAAAAGGGTTTTTGAGAAAAAGTCGTTGCCTATTGTCATGTTATGTAAAGCTTAGATGAACACATTCGGCTTTTGACCTAGATTCCTTGGTGTGTCGCGATTGTCTTTGAATTCCTGATCAGGCTGAGCATCCCTAAGGTGACTTTCAGACTTATAACTATGCTTACCAAAATTTTTAGGGCGACCTCAAAATTTCTGTCCCAGTTTAAAAGTCGTAAGGGATCGATAACTTATCAGAAGCACCTTGGAATTTTTGAGATCTTTCTCAAAAATTTTGTCCCTGTTGAAATTTTAACATGCTTTGAACTCCGATTTGTTGAAGATGGACCTTCTTGTTCAAAAATTTTGAGTTCCTCTCAAAAATTCTGTCCTAGTTTCCTTTATGGGAGTATGACCGAGCTATTGTGGCGCCTACTTATCCCGTGGAGGTGGGAATCAAGTCAAACGTAGTTCCCCTCTCAGGAGGTAGAGGAAAATACAAATTTTAAATAAGAAAATGATCGACGCCTACAAAGGTCGCCTACGTATCTCATTCTTGAGAATTCAGGTCAAACATAGTTCATTATATAGGGATAAATAAAATACAGTAACTAAATAATGCAATTACAAAAGCGAAAAAGTAAAGGCGAACTCTAAATCTCCAAACGTAATATCTCTTGACAACATCTGAATTGATTGGTCTTGGCCACTCTTGACCGTCCATCTCTGACAAAATTAACGCTTCTCCTGATAGCACTTTGCGAACCATGTACGACCCTTTCCAATTTGGTGCAAACTTTCCTTTGTACTCATACTGATTGGGAAAGATACATTTGAGAACCAATTGTCCGACCTTGAACATTTGAGGTCTTGCTCTCTTATTGAAAGCACGAATCATCCTCTGTTGATATAACTGACCATGGAAAACAGTCGTCATCCTCTTTTCATCGATTAAAGCCAAATGTTCGATTTGATTATGAACCCAGTCGGCATCACTCAACTCAACTTCTTGAGTAATTCTCAATGATGGTATTTCTACTTCAGCAGGTACCACCACTTCCGTTCCACATACCAACAAGTACGGGGTTGTTCCAATTGATGTTTTGACAGTCGTGCGATATCCCAATAAGGCATAAGGTAGCATTTCTTGCCATCCTCGGTAAAATCTTCTTGATTGGCAGTTTCTTGTTGGCGGCTTCTACAGCTCCATTCATTTGAGGGCGATACACTGTTGAATTCCGATGAGTGATCTTATTGCTCACATATCTCTTTCATCAAGTTACCATTGAGATTTGCTCCATTATCGGTGATGATAGAATCTGGTATTCCAAACTGGCATATCAAAATTGTTGTGCACAAAATTAGCTACCACTTTCTTTATCACAGACTTATAGGAGACTGCCTCCACCCACTTAGTAAAGTAGTCAATGGCAACCAAAATAAATCTATGACCATTAGAGGCAGCTGGCTCTATCGGACCGATGACATCCATGCCCCAAGCTACAAACAGCCAAGGAGAACTCATAGCTTTGAGTCGTGAGGAAGGACACGAATCAAATCACTATGTTTCTGAAACTGATGACATTTTTTCACAAACTTGCAATAGTCGTGTTCCATAGTCATCCAAAAATAGCCAGCTCGAAGGATTTTTCTTGCTAGAGTAAGTACCATTCATATAAGTACCGCAAACTCTGGCATGCACTTATTCAACAAGCTTCATAGCTTCTGCGGTGTCAACACATCTAAGGAGACCTAGATCTGGAGTCCTCCTACAAAGGATTTCCCCACTCGAAAAGAAATTGTTTGCCTTCCAACGTATAGCTCTCTTATGATCGGAAGTAGCATTTTCAGGATAAGTTTCGATCTCTAAATACTTCTTTATATCAAAATATCAAGGCTTTCCTTCTGGTTCTGTCTCGATATGCAAACAATGGGCCGGTTGCTCTCTCAAGTCTATCTCTAAAGGATTAATATACGTCATGTACGGATGTTGAACCATCGAGGAAATGGTGGAAAAAGCATCAACGAACTCATTATGTATCCTTGGCATGTGCCTGAACTCGATCTTTTGAAATCTTTTACACAACCTTTGTACCAGGTGCACATATGACACGATCTTTGGGTTCTTTACAACCTATTCTCCCTGAACTTGATGAATCAGCAAATCTGAATCTCCAATGACCAGCAACTCTTGAACATTCATGTCTATAGCCATCCTCAAGCCCAAAATGCAAGCTTCATACTCAGCCATGTTGTTAGTACAATGAAATCGAAGTTTCGCAGCCATTGGGTGATAATACCCGGATTTTGATATTAAGACTGCTCCAATGCCGCTACCAAGGCAATTCACGGCTCCTTCAAAGAACATTCCCCAACCAGGGTATGCCTCGAAGATGTCTTCTCCTGCAAATGATATCTCTTCGTCAGGAAAGTTGGTTTTAAGTGGTTCATAATCATTGTCAACGGGATTTCTACAAGATGATCATTTAAAACCTGTCCTTTGATTGCTTTTTGAGTTACATACATGACGTCGAATTCGCTCAACAGCATTTGCCACTTAGATAGTCTTCCTGTCAGCATTGCTTTCTGAAAGATATATCTCAACGGATCCATCTTTGAAATGAGGTATGTAGTATAGGAGATAGTACCTCAACTTTTGAGCAACCCAAGTCAAAGCACAACAAGTCTACTCCAAATAAGTATATCGAGCTTCATACGGAGTGAACTTCTTACTCAAATAGTAGATCGCCTGTTCCTTCTTCCCGGTTTCATCATGCTGGCCCAGCACACACCCGAATGCATTATTAGAGACTGACAATTCCTTCTTGTGGAGGTACCAGCACCGGTGGATTAGACAAATATCTTTTGATAGTATCGAAAGCAGTCTGGCGGTCTTCATTCCAGTTTGTCAATGCATCCTTTTCAACATCCTGAAGATAGGTTCACAAATCAACGTAGATTGGGCTATGAACCGACTAATGTAATTCAATCTCCCCAAGAAACTCATGACTTCTTTCTTCGTCTTTAGAGGAGGAAAATCCTGAATTGCTTTGATCTTAGAAGGGCTAAGTTCATTACCTCTTCGACTGACTATGAATCTCAGCAACTTACCGGCAGACACTCCAAAAGCACATTTGGTAGGATTCAACTTCAGGTTGTATCGACGTAGGCGGTCAAAGAATTTCTTTAATGATCCAAACATTCGTGGGACTTGATGATAACATTATCAACATACACCTCAATCTCTTGGTGAATCATGTCAAGGAAAAGAGTTGTCATAGCTCTCATATAAGTAGCTCCTGCATTTTTGAGGCCAAATGGCATCACTCGATAATGGTACACACACCAGGGTATGATAAAAGTTGTTTTTTCTGCATCTTCTTCATCCATTAAACTTTGGTGATAATCCTGCAAAGAAATCCACAAATGATTGCATCTCATGCTTTGCACAATTGTCAATGAGAATGTGAATGTTCGGCAACGAAAAATCATCATTGGGGATAGCTTTGTTGAGATCTCTATAATCAACACAGATCCTAATCTTTCCGTCCTTCTTGGGCACAAGAACAATATTGTCCAACCAAATGGGGTATTGTGTCACTTCTACCACCTTAGATTGTATCCGTTTGGTAACCTCTTCCTTGATTTTCAGACTCAAATCTAGATTGAACTTCCGAGTCTTCTATTTCACCGTACTGAATTCTGGGTTGGTTGGCAACTCATGAGAGACAATATCGGTACTTAGACCTGGAATATCCTCATAGGACCAAGCAAACATGTCCTTGTATTCTTGGATTGTTCTCTCTTCTGAGTATCCTTCAAATGGACACTGATTTTGGTTTTCTTGACACATTCTTCATCTCCCAAATTCACTGTCTCAGTCTCATCTAGATTAGGCTTATCTCGATTCTCAAATTGTCTCAGTTCCTGGGCAAGATGTTCGGGTACTATGGTTCTTTTATCGTACTCCTCAAGCTCATTGTCATCTGCTTCATTTTGTTCATTCAGCTTTTGACATGATATGACATTGGAAGGTTTAAATTTATTTAAACTGAAATCATAAACAAACATAGTTAGATAAGAAGTAATTGAAATGATAAGATGAATAGTAAGTGCGATTTAAAATAAATAGAGGCTTTCATTTAAAGAAAGTGCTTACTTTGGCCATGACCATGGGTTAATCTGCCTTTTGAGATATTATAAGAGAAATTAAAATGAAATCAAACAAGAGTAAAATAGCAAGGTAAAAGATGGGTCACGGCCCTCCGCCGGACTACCACCTATTTTTGTAAAAATGATAATTTAGCAATCTTCGTCTACCAAGACAAGTAGGGGATCAGCAACGAGGTGGATGTCTCTCTCAACTCTTGGTCATCTGGTTCTGCACCTCGAACACCTGACTTTTGGGTTATTTCATCATCATCAGTTGTATCAATTTCTTCAAACAAGTCCCAAATCCCTCCTCGAAGACCATCGCCACCTATGTATTCTCGTGATGGAAATGACTGATACATGTAAGGTATTGGCCGAGCCAAAGCTCAATATTCTTTTGATTCTACATCTCCCACTCATCTTCCTCCAAGATAGTGTACCCTAGGCCGAATCTTGACTGTTTTGCTGGTAATAGGATAGGCTCGGTAATACCCTACAAGTGTTTCCCTAGCCCAAAACCAAGTTCAAACACATTTCTCAACATCACTGTGGCTATCATCTTATAAACAACAGGCATATGAGGTCCCAACATCCAGTCGTCTTCAGTAGCGTTCACTATTTCAACCGTGTAGAAATCTGATCCTCTAGTGACATTATCGATGATGGGTGCATACACATTCGAATGGCTTCCCTCACCATAAATAACCACTTCACATTCATTCCAAATGAACTTCATCATTTGGTGGTGGGTAGAAGGCACAACTCTAGCCATATGGATCTAAGGCCTTCCTAGCAACATGTTATGCTGGTAGCGATGTCCATCACTTGAAGTTCGACGACAAACTCAGTAGGTCCCACAGAAATTATTAGATTCACTGCTCCTAGTGTATCTCTCCGGCCACCGTCAAACGCTGTCACATTAACTCGGCTCTGCTGGATTTTCTCCACATCATAGTTCAATTGCTTGAGAGTGGATAGAGGGTAAATATTCAGTCCAAATCCATCATCAATCAAGACACGATTTAGACTCATATCTCGACACTTGATTATAACATGAAGCGCCTTATTATGCATTGCTCCCTCGAATGGTAGCTCTTCATCGCCAAAATTGATGCGATGACCCTAGGTAACCCAGCTTATCATGGCTGCCAAATTATCGTTGTTTGTTCCTACAAGCACATAAGTGTCCTCCAATGCTCTTATTAATGCCTGTCTATGACGTTATGAACTCATCAGTAGTGCCCATACAGAAATCTGGGTAGGTGTCTTCTCCAAGTGTTTCACAATAGAGTACTCCTGAGGCCGCATTCTTCTCCGAAGTTCTTCCCTCTCAGCTTCACTTATCGATCTTTGAGCTTTTCTACCTGCTCCCTAAATTGATTTTCCTATATCGACAATCTGGATCTCAACCTTCTTGTTAGGAATTCCTTTTGGTGCGGTAGTAATCACTTCAAAAGGTATCAAGATCTCCATCTTTGGCTTCTCAGTGATACTTAAAGATGCCACACTCTTTACTAAACTTGCAGTGCCATCTGGCACTGTCTTCTTAGTTGTACGCCAATATTCGTCTCTCTCAATCATACCTGTAATGTTTTCTCCATGATCAGGTAAAGAATTCTTATTGACATTGGGAGCGACGGTCCGAAGAATGCCCATGTCGTGATCAATTAAGTCTTGTATTTTATGCTTCAAATTTATGCAATCTTTGGTGTCATGTCCAACACTGTTGGAGTGGTAAGTACAAGTTTGATGGCTCCTGAATAAGCAAGAATTAGCATTCATGGCTCTCGGAGAGGCAGGCTGGATCAACCCCGCAGCTGACAATCTTTCGAATAGCTTTGTCCGGCTTTTGGCGAGCGAAGTGAGAACCCTCG
>JAPFFP010043463.1:0-13214 GCA_026153255.1 Solanum medicagineum | reverse complement strand
AAGTAGTAGTTTGCGCTTTTGTACCGGTAATAGTGCCTAATCGGCACTAGTCACGGCCCCGGGGTCGGGTCGTGACACAAAGTCTTTTAATGAAGAGCAAAAGTTCAAACAATATTATTATGGACCTTTCACATTTTAATATAGTATAGATTTCAACTAAGTTATTTGAAATTTTATTGAATTGTTTTTTCTATGTATTTGCCTAATAAGATCAGAAGGTGATGTTTAATAAACAAAAATTTGCTAAAACAATAATATACGTTTCATAAATATTCATAGAAAGTAACAAAGGAATAAAATAAATATACCTGGTAAATTTGTATCTTTTCTCTACCTGGTATATTCCTAATTGGTAAATCCATTTATCTATGTTGGTTATTGACAAAACTTAATGAAAGAAATAAGATAACTCATTATCAATTTAATTTGGTAATTAATGACTATCTTAATGGATTATTTAAATTATTTGTGCATATGCAAAACCATGGAAGTCAAAAGGAAATAGACAGTTGTTAAGCTTATTATGGGATCTAATATTAATTGTAAACTCCAGTCGAAGGTTTCTTTGTGATTCATATTACAATCAACATAGTATTCAATATAGATCAAGCACAAGGTTATACTACAAAAATTTAGTACTAATAAAATTAATTTAATGAAAATGTTAAACGTTAACATCAAATGAGATGTGGGATGATTATGGGAAAATGTCTAATGTCCAAGAATAATTAAGAAAAAAAGGTGATTAATTAGACTGTTAATTGATGGAAAGTGATTCTGCTTTTATATAAGACTAGTGGCGAAGGCCATGTAACACCCTGTAAAATTTCGAAATGCCCCTATAATATAATCATGCTCATAACACATCTTTCAAAGCTTCGATGAAAAATCTGACACCGGATTTGCGATCAGCGAGGAGAATTGAGTGGGAAAATGGTCTCGATCCGATTTTAGAGCAACCAGGTCGAAAAATAATTTTCTCTAATTAATTCCGAAACAGTGTCAATCCGCACCCCTGGCACGACGCGGACAAGGAGCGGAGTGACACTTATATTTTTTTTAAATTTTCGACGGGAAGTTCAAAATTCATTCGGAGGAATTGTTGCTCGCGGACCAGTGCACGATTTTTGAAATTTTTCTTTAAATTTAGGAAGAGCCTTTTGGTCATTCCCCATCTTATTCTAAGTCTTAAAACGTGTTTTTAAGTCCTTTTATTCATACGAAGGGTTTCAAACCCATTATTTTCCTAAGTCTAAAGCGTATTTCTGAGAGAGGAAGAAGAAAGGGTTTGAAGGTTCAGGGATTGAGGGTCAAATTCTTGAAGAAAATTAGTATAATCTTCATCCGAAGTATGTAAAGGCTACCCAAAACATGTGATTGTTCTCCCATGTGCCCCGTTGAATTTAGTAGGTTGATAGTTGATAGGTGATGGGTCTTGTTTACAATTTTTGAATGTTATTTTGAAAACTACTATTATTACACATATTTCTTAAATTAATGATCATCATAACCTGAGTTAACTGTTTAAGTGATTTATTGTATGATTATGGGTGTATACCCTGCATGATTTCCTTAACTAAAAACTCCAAGAACGAACTTATGGGTAACGTCTAGAGATTTAACCATTTGGGTGTATTGTTTGCTATGGCCCGGGTCCTGAGATGAACGTGTGGATGACTGAAGTTGATGAAATTAGTATCGTTAGAGTCTAAATGAAATTGAAATTAATCTTGAAAGAATGATCCTACTCTTTGAGTTGATAGATGATGAGATGAGTTGAGGTGTCTTGCCCTAAGAGGCTAGGTGATACAAATTCTTGATTGATTGACAGTTTATGAGCAAGTCGAGTCATGGGAGGAGTATTGAGCACCGAAATGGGTAAGAGTGAGTCCCACTCGCACCCATTAACTACGTGGCCAGCGTAGGAAAGGATTGGACCGTGATTGTGGATGTTTTCTTTGTCCCAAATGAGGACTTGACAGACTTATGGATCCACCGATAGACTCGTTCTTTACCCCGGCAAGGTACTGGACGGATGTGGCAACGATATCTCTTCGTTGTATCATCACTGGCTCATAGGTGGTGGTTGTCGGTTAGAGAAACTCCTAGATAGGTTTCGTGTTGATAGTACTCTGATGTTGATGTGATAGTATGAGTCTTGATTGGTGGTGATGTGATAGTGGCCTATTCCTTATCCTGAGTTGAGATAGAGTAACTGATGAGCTGATGTCATATTATATTGTCTTCCTTATACTGTTTACTTTAGCCCGTTTTACATACAGTACATTCCACGTACTAACGCCCTTTGGCGCTGCATCATTTCATGATGCAGATTCAGCAGATAGAGGACTTCAGCAGGCGAATCGTTGAGGTTCACAGACTTTCAGCCAGAGACTTGGTGAGTCCTCCCCTGAATTCAGAGGATGTTTGTATTCCCCTTCCGATTGTTTTGAGTTATTTTCTTGAATTGTGGTAGCCATGGCCTGTCATGGTACCTTCTTAGACAGTAGTTATAGAGGCTACATAGACACAGACAGATGATGGTTGATGTTGGGATTTCTTTTCCCCTTTCTCTACTTTTAAACTGAGTTCATTTTTTTAATCTTATTTCATGTGATGGACTTTAGATGAGTAGTCTTGTAGCCCACTGATAGTTAAGGTCATTCTTTGATGTCTTCCGCTTATCGACTGATTGAACGAATGTGATAGGACTAGGTGGTTCGCTTAGGGGCTAGTAATAATCTTCGAGTGTCAGTTACATCTAGGGTACCCTCCCGGGACGTGACAGCCCGTGATAGCACAGACTTAATACTTCTGGTAGTGGTAAGGTCTTTGCGTACATTCTACCCTCCCCAGACCTCACTTGTGAGATTCTACTGGGTATGTTTTGTTGTTGTTGTATTTATGGAACATCGATAGATTTTTTCTATATATTTTTTAAGATACTGTAAAATTATAGTTGAAGCAGCTAAAGAAATATTATGAAGTCGTTGAAGCAGACATGTCAATACACAACTGCTTTGAAAAGATTAAATTAAAAAACTCATAAATTATTTTTTGTTGGCTCAACCGAAGCCGCAATATAAATTATTTTTTAGTCTCGATTTATGTGACATCGATGGATTTTTTCTATATATTTTAGAAGATATTGTAAAATTATAATTGGAACAGCTAATGAAATATTATGAAGTTGTTCATACACAACTGCCCTGAAAAGATTAAATTAAAAGCCCACAAATTATTTTTTGTTGGCTCATCGGAGGCTGCAACATAAATTATTTATTAGTCTCGATTTACGTAACATCAATAGATTTTTTATCTATATTTCAAAAATTATTGTAAAATTATAATTGAAGAAGCTAAAAAAAATATTATGAAGTAATTGAAGCAAACACGTCAATATGCAATTGTCTTAAAAAGATTAAATTGAAAAGTCCACAAAATATTATTTATTAGCCCCATATAATAAAGGAGAAGAAATAGGCAGCTGAAGCAGGCATGATAACCATAAGCTGCTCAAGCAAGAAGCTCTGACCAGAACTGCTGCCTTATTCTCTTATTAATAAGTAGTAATGTGCAAGGAATGACTTGCAGAATAAAATTATTATTAAAAAAAGATAATGTATAGGAAAGAGAAAATGATAAATACATTCAGTTATGTTATAAATACATTGAATGAGTGGATTGTTCATTTAGTTATTACATGAGCTCCTTATGTTCATCTATAAATGTTCCCTAGGTTTTATGAACCATTTTGGATAAGAATATATCTATTAAGTATGACATTTAATATGATGACTTTTGGAGTGATTTCTCAACCTATAAATAAGGTTATCATTCACCCTTTGTAATACACACTTGAAGAGATAAAAAGTATTCTTTATATATCACTCCATTTGTCTTCATTTTACTTCAATATTCCTTATATTTTTCTCTATTTTACAACATGTTATCAGCACGAAGTTCTGTCCATTTCAAGCTATTTTAAACAGGTAAAACAGTAAGAATTTCATTTTATTAAAATGTCTAACATTTCAAAAGTTGAATTTTCTGTCCTCAACATTTCTGGAACAAATTATTCATCATGGGCACTAGATGCTGAACTGCATTTAGAATAAATGGGTCTGGCAGAACCATTAACGATGAGAATGAAGTATCTAGTCAAAACCGAGCCAAAGCTTTGATTTTTCTCCGCCACCATCTAGACGAGGGATTAAAATTACAATATTTGACAATAAAAAGTCCCTTAAAATTGTGGAAGAATCTAAAATAAAGATACGACCACCTGAAGTTGGTCGTCCTTCCACAAACACGTCATGATTGGTTCAATCTAAGATTATTAAATTTTAAAATATAACTGAGTATAATTCAGCAATGTTTAGAATTATATCACAGTTGAATTTATATGAGAACAAATAACTGAAGTAGATAAGCTTGAAAAAACATACTCCACATTTTCCCTGCGAATATGCTCTTGCAACAGCAATATCGCAGTATGGGATTTACAAAATATTTCGAATTACTTTCTGACCTTTTTATTGCTAAAAGACATAATGAATTGTTAATAAAAAATCATGATAGTAGGCCCCGTTGGTTCGTCATCACTCCCTGAAGTGAACCAGGAGAATTATAACCAACGAGAAAGAAATCATGGCCCCAGTCATAGTAGTGACTGTGGTCAAAGAAGAAATCATGATAGTCGTCTTGCCAAGGCACGACCAGAATACGGAAGAAAAGCCAAAAGCTTTTCCGAAGAAAAATTCAGAAAGCATATGTCGCAGATGTGGAGGTAAGGGGCACTGGTCAAGGACATGCCGGTCATAGAAACACCTTGTTCAGCTATATCAGACATCATTAAAAAGAGCCAAAAATTCAGAGACAAACTTTTTGTCTGAAGATAATATGGAACTTATGCATCTGAATGTAGAAGACTACTTAAATTTCCCAGAAGGAAATTTAAATATCGATGAAAATATGAAAATTGATAAGACTGATAATATTTAAAATAATTTTATAACCCATGAAAATGAATAAAATTGTATCATGTCTTTCTTATTATTATATTTATGCAAGACAGTTCCTTAATACGCATGAGGTCTAATAAATATTTACTTTATTACTTTTCTCTTTGAAAAATGGATATGGCTCAAATTTTGTTTGGATCAATAATCAATCGCGAAGATAGTTGTGTAATTGACAGTGGAACAACTCATGCAATTTTTAAAAATAAGAAATATTGTTTTACTTTACTTAGAAGAAAAGTAAATGTTACTATAATATCTGGTAGTGCAAAAATATTTGAAAGCTCTAGAAGAGCTACTATTTTCTGCCTAAGGGGACAAAAATTATTATGGAAGATGCATTGTTCTCTTCTAAATCCCTTAGAACTCTACTATGTTTTAAAGATATTCGCAGAAATGGATATCATGTTGAGACACTAAATGAAATGAATATCGAATACTTTGGTATAACCAAGAGTATCTCAGGCCAGAAATATATTTTGAAAAAATTACCAACTTTATCGTGTGGCCTATATTATGCAGAAATTAGAGCAATTGAAACACATTCGATTGTAAACCAGAAGTTTACTGATCCAAAAACTTTTGAGCTATGGCATGACCGAGTAGGTCATCCTGGATCAATAATGATAAGACAAATTCTTGAAAATTCAACTGGTCATCCACTAAAGAACATGAAGATTCTTACGGATGATGAATTTTCATGTGCTACTTGTTATAAAGGCAAATAAATTGCCAGACCATTGACCCTGAAGGTTGGCATCGAATCCCGAGATTTTTAGAATATATACATGGGGACATATGTGGACCTATTCACCCACATAATGAACTATTTAGATATTTTATGGTCTTAATAGATGCATCATCAAGATGGTCTCACGTGTGCCTTTTATCATCTCGCAACCTGGCGTTTGCGAGGCTACTGGCACAAATAATAAGATTAAAGGTGCAATTCCCAAATTATCCAATTAAATCTATTCGTCTAGATAATGTTGGAGAATTTTTATACCCCAAGCTTTTGATGATTACTGCACATCAATTGGGATAAAAATTGACATCCGGTAGCTCATGTTCATACTCAAGATGTCCTTTCAGAGTCATTTATTAAGCCCCTACAATTGATAGCTAGACCACTGCTTATGAAATCAAAATTATCCATTACCGTGTGAGGTCAAGCTATGTTA
This sequence comes from Solanum medicagineum, assembly GCA_026153255.1. Classification (NCBI taxonomy): domain Eukaryota; kingdom Viridiplantae; phylum Streptophyta; class Magnoliopsida; order Solanales; family Solanaceae; genus Solanum; species Solanum medicagineum. The sequence goes on along the minus strand of JAPFFP010043463.1, from coordinate 7,012 downwards.
CATGCAACAACACTTGTACGTCTCAGACCGATTAATTATAATAAATATTCTCTGTCACAATTAATATTTGGTCATGAACCAAATATAGCTTATCTCCGAATTTTTGGTTGTGCAGTATGAGTGCTTGTAGTACCACCACAACATACTAAGACGGGCCCTCAATGAAGGTTAGGTATATATGTTGGGTTCGACTCACCCTCCATAATTCGATACCTTAAACCGTTGACAAGAGATTTATTTACTGCTAGATTTGCAGACCATCAGTTTGATGAAATAATTTTTCCGCAATTATGGGGAGAGAAGAAGGAACCCCAAAGAGAAATTGAAAAAATTGCGTGGAAAGTCTCATCACTATCTCATTTTGATCCACGAACACGCATATGTGAACAGGAGGTCCAGAAGATAATCCACTTGCAAATCAATTGTCAGATGCATTTACTTATTTAATATGAAATGGATAACTAAGTCACATATCCCTGCAGTGAATGTGCCTATCCAGATTGATGTCCCAAAGGAACCATCTGCTAGTATTACGGCTTCTAAATCACAAACATGCTTGAAGCGTGGTGGACCATTGGGTGTAACGCCTAGCAAAATTACCAAAATACCTCTCGAGAAGAGATGTGCACATAACGCGTCTTCCCATGCTTCGATGGAAATTCGAGTCCGAATTTGCGATCAATAAGAATAATTGAGTGGGGAAATAGTCTCAGTTGATTTTTAGAGTAACCAGATCAAAAGATAATTTTTTGATGCGAAAACGCGAACTAGTGAGGGTACGCGACAGGTGTGCGACGCACACCTGCCGCGGACCAACACTTAGTTTTGTCCCAAAAATTTTCTACGAGATTAGAAAGATCGTTCGAAGAATTTTTAACGAAAAATACCAAAAAATACGCAGTTCGCATCATGGACCCCGCATCCCGAGACAAACATTTTCCAAATTTCATGAGGGGCATTCCTGACCTTTCCAGACCCCTCCTAGACTTAGTGTATGACCAAAATGAGTCGTTTTAAGCATAAAAAGGGTTTATAACCCATTCTTAAGCCGTTCTAAGTCCCTGAAAAAGACCTAGGGCTAAAAGAGAAGAGCGAAGAGCGAAGAGTCGACAATTTCAAGTTGGATTCATGTCAATTTGATTATCTACCTTCATCATAGTTATGTAAGGCTACTCATAGCATTGGATTGAGTTCATCCACGCGGCCTTCATGTTGATTCTTTAAAATTGAGTTCGAGAGAAGTTTTAACCCCAATTCTTGAATTAAATTTCTGAGTTTCTATTTGTCTTAATGAGTTTCCTGTACATAATAATATCTTGATGATGTTCTTGAAGTTGAGTAATTTTTTGAATATATGTTCATGTTTTCGTTCACATGAACACCTAAGTGATGATTATACTTTACACTTTCTTATGCATTTTTTGAATTGGATTTGATGGTTATTTTTGTACATTGAGCAAGGATGATTTTCGAGCATATTTTTCTAGAGTCTGCATGAATATGAATGTTGAGCATAAAAACTGATTTGAGAAAGAGTCTTAATGATATGTAAAGGTTTTTACAGCATATGTTTTTAAAAGAGAGCACTAAGGAAGTATTTTGATGAAGATGTAAATGATTTTCAAAATATATTTATTGATGGAAGATGATGATGATGATGATGATAGTTGAGATGAATTTTAAAGAGAATGTTCTTGGGAGTAGTATTGAGTACCAAGTTGGGTAAGAGGAAATGCACCAGAACTACGTTTGCCACCGTAGGATAGTTTTGCAGCACATTCTGGCAACTCTTGTCCCAAAAAGATGGACAGGGCTGATGAATCATGATTCATGAGGTAGAGTTGTAGTTCTTTTACCGTGGCAAGTTTAGGACGGGCGTGAAAATGACATCGTCTTCGTTGTGCACCATCAAAGAGGGTGGCAGTGAGGATGTCGGTTATAAAAACTCCCTAAATTGCATATTCAATTTGACTGAGTCGCATACTAAAGTATCTTTTAAGGAGCATTATTTTATTATAAAATTTAAATAATTCGGTGTGAGTTGTTTACTATTGAGTTTAATTTTGAAATCATGATGTCATTCTTAAACCTGCATGTGTTACTGAGTTGAGACGAGTTTAGCCTCTTGAGTTGAATTGATGTTATTTCCATGTTATTCTGTCTATATTGTTTCTATTTAGTTATTTTACATACCATATATTCCACGTACTGACGTCACTCAGCGTTGGTCTTTTCATGATGCAGATATACGGACTAGAGATCGTCAACATGCGCATCGTTGAGTATCTAAGATGTTTAGCTGATTGGTGAGCCTCCCCTGTTTTGCAGGAATCATTACATTTATTTTCATATTGCTTTTAGAGTTAGAATTGATTAGCTTTACTTTATTTTAAGGTAGTCATGGGTATGTCATTGGCACCACTTGATAGTGAGGCTTCATAGACTAGAGTCGAATGTTGATATTAAGACTTATTGAGTTAGTTTTATCCACTTGCGCTTTTATTTATTAATATTATTTTGAGACTAGAGGAGATGTGTCCATTACTTTCGTTATTCTTCCGCAGATTGTCTTGAGCTTATTAATTGAATGAATGTGATGAGGCCAAGCGGTTCGCTTGGGGACTAGCAATAGTTTCTGAGTGCCAGTTACGTCTAGGGTACCCTCTTGGGGCGTGACAAACTTGGTATTCAGAGCATAGAGTTCAAGTGTCCTAGGAAGTCTATGAAGATGTGTCTAGTAGAGTCCTTATTGTTAGTGTGAAGCGCACCACATCTATAATATGGAGGTTATAGGACATTAGGAAAAGTTTTCCTTCTTTCAAATTTTGAATTGTACGATAAAGCTATCTTCTAAGAAATTTATGATGATTTGTGAATTGATTTAAATCTTTCGTCTATGCCTCATCCACGAGGCGTTAGAGACAATAATGTTGGAACTCTTACAGATGAGATCCTCTGCAATAAAGTAATCAGAATGGTAGAGAGGCTGCACCAGGCTTGAGAAAAGCCGACTAGTCTGCGAAGTTGATTGACTAGAAAGAGTGCATTATTACTCATATGAATTATACATTTGAGTTAGCTCTAGATGTACCCAGACACTGTTTTTCAAAACTTTCTTATAATGTTACCCATGAGAGAGGAGCTTATGTCTCTAAAGAGTTTAATGTTACCACTTAAGAGTGAGATATGAGGTCTATAAACTCTGAGTAGAATTGAATCATCCCAAAATTAGAAAGATGATGATGGAAAGAAAGGGACGAGATAGCAAGAGTGATGGCTAACTGAGGCTTGTAGTTAGAGTTACGTATTTATTAGGTAAGTAATGAGGTGGTGAGTCTATTTCCATAAGTTTGATGAAAGAATCGCAAGTACCCTATGAGTTTCATGATGAGGTATAGAGGAAGAGTTTTTGTTAGAATGTGGTAGAGCATGCTCAAACTAGAAAGAAATCTATGTTGATGTGTTGTAGTAGTCGTACTATTGAGGGTGAAGTGTAGATGTTAAATAGGGGAAAAGAGTGCTTTCAATATGATAGATCTAAATTAGGCTTATGACTTTTAAGTGAGAGTTCATGAAACTCATCAAGTCATGAGCTTAGTCAGATAAAGAGATATGATTGAATAGGTGAGTGATACTGAGTTATGAGGAAGAGATGTGTTGATTGAATACTCGCTATGAGATTTTAGTGGGATTATGTTCCCTAAATTTTTACCTAGTAATTGTAAGTTAGCATTAGAGGGGTGTGTGACAGATGCACATGTTAATGTTAGACCCTAAGCTTGAATTTTGAGGAGTAGTGTTAAAGAGCAGATAGTACCGTGAGAGTGGTAGTCTTAGTTGAGATTTGCTCTAAGAGGCTTGCCATAGTGTATGTTCGAGATAAAGACGTTAATTTGTGAGGAAGTGATGTTAGGCAGGGTACAAGTGCCCTTAGGTAAGACGAGTGAGAGAGGATAACCCAATAGATAAGAAGAGGCTTGAGATATGTATCCATGATTGTATAAAGATGTGTGAAACTCTAAGTTATAACTGCTATAAGAATCTAGAGAGTATATTTGAGTTGTCGATATGGAGTAGGCTGATGTAAGTAATCTTTGTCGTCACGAGTAGCTAAGTCGATTGAGGCTTATGGATAAATGATGATGAGTTTTCCATGATAGCCTAAGTCTTATACCAATGAGCTTATGGAGGGCACAAAATTTAGGAGTCTGCAGGCAAAAAAAGAGGAGGTTAGATTGTGAGAGTTGTAGGAAGTGGTTGTGTACTCCAATAAGAGTACCAAATAAAGAAAGATTTCCATAGAGACAGGAGGAAGCTAAGAGTGGTAACCTTAAAGAGAGTCTTAGTGTCTATTTTATATATGCAACTATAGTATAACAGAAGAGCTCAAGAGGTTCTTGTGGATAGCGATTCCTTAACCGTGTAGAGGTACGTACTTATAGCTGGGAAAGGGACATTGATTTGCAAATTTAGAAAGGGGACCTTGAGAGCTAAGGGGGAGATGGAGAGGTGACAGACCGAGGCGAGTCTTGAGTTTTTGAGAGCGATGGGCTGATCAAGATAAGATATTAATTCTTTTCCATCTCATACAGTCCTTATACTTCAGTTGAAATGATACTCTATTCCCTTCTGGTGCATGATTGTTATGCCTATAGCCTACTCCCATACACATCATGTTGATTTCCGTTCATGTTGAATTTCGAGAATGAGAAGCAATAATATCATTTAATAATTTTGATCTTACCCCATGGATTCGAAAGGAAGAGGATCCCAGGAAATTTATTTATGAGTTTCCAGTCCTATGTTGAATGAGATATGACCTGAGTTTTACACTACGTATAGTTCTGTGAACTCAGAGTGAGACGTGATAGACGAGGGAATTGTACTTCATTATGAATTTCCTCAGATAAGATTTTTTTCTATTCAATCGTGCCAATGATCTCCGTTCCAAGCCCTTTGAGTAATCCAGCTTTCTAGTCTTGATAGAAGTATTGAATATAGTAAAGGAGTGATGGATGATGAGAGAGAGTGGGTGTTCTTGATCTTGATGTCATCTTACTCATGCACTGACCTTCTTCTTGTTATCCCATTGTTGATGGTAGTAGACGATTATGGGTGATGAGAGAGAATGAGTACTCCTGAATTTTGATAATGGAGTTGATTCGTATCTTTGAGTTGATGTTCCTTTTGAGCCTTTACGTACTTGAGTATGCAAGTCCTTGATAGTATTCGTGCCTAATAATGATAAAGTTTAAACTCTAGATATTGTGTTCTAAGTTTGTTCTTAAGAATGAGTATTCGAGTATCTGAGTATTTGAGTTCTTGATGGTATTCATGCTTACTTTGCATGGAGAGGTAGTAAGTTGAGGTTTCGCCAAAGAGGGAGATGATGAGTTCCTCCGGGTCCAAATTATGATGTTGATAGTAGTAGACTGAGAGTGAGGGTAGATGAGGAGGAGTGAATGTAGCATTGTTGTGATATAGGTTCAAAACTTATGTTATGTAGGGATAGAGATGGGGAGAGGGAGAGAGATTAGACCCTATGATATGCAATAGATAGGTAAGAGTATGTTGGTGTGACTTTGAGTGAGAGTTCATTGAATGGTGGAGGTAGAAGTGACAAGTGGGCTTGCAAATTCTAAGACATGGGGGAAGTGGTAGGAGTGATAGGCTTGAATGGGTTGATGTCACTATATGAGTGATTGGAGAAGGCTATCAATAACTTTTGAGTGAGTGTTTTAGGTAGATGGTTAGGGTAGTGAGAAGGAGTAGCATTCTCTCAATGAAAATCCTTGAGGAGTTATATAGTTTGAGTTGAGGTTAGCATTATAGGAATATGATCATCTTAGGAATAGCACCTTGTGGCTTAGAAGTAGGCTTGAATGGAAGATGAAGAGGTGGTTCGGTGGAGATTTGAATAAGAGCTATGAGCTTGAATTGAGAGAATGGAGTGCCATGAAAAGGAGCACAATTGAGATGGGGAGTGAGCTTGAGAGTAGCCATAGAGTCTTGCATATCGCGATGGTCCCATCCTTGATTCGAGTTGATGCTTCCTTCTTAAGTCCGAACTATTGATTGACGAGGTGTTCGAATGATTCAAATTGCTTAAGTTCCGATGTTTCGTTCGTGCTTGCTTGTGAGGATGTCTAAGGTATAAAATGAGAACCTTACGGGATAGATTGTAGGATCGTGACTAACTTACGAGGTACCACAAGGTGACTTTGAGTTAGGCTTGACATTGGTAAGAGTGTGCAGCGAGACTTAGGCGTTGATGAGAGCCATAAGATTCAGATGATGATGTTCTCTAACGAATTGAGTTTCATTTCGTGAGTGATGTGCATATTCTTGAAATCTAAGTAGACTTTGTCAAACTCGATGAAGGATTGAGAATTTGATTTCATGCCTTATTACCACCCCTACTTATCATTCGAGGACGAATGATCCCAATGGGGAGATAATGTAACGCCTGACAAAATTACCAAAATACCTATAGAGGAGAGATGTACGCATAACGCGTCTTCCTATGGTCCGATGGCAAATTCGAGGCCGGATTTGTGATCAGCATGAAACATTGAGTGGAAAAATGGTCTCGGTTGATTTTTAGAGCGATCGGATCAAAAGATAATTTTTTGATGCGAAAATGCAAACCAGTGAGGGTGCGCAACAGGTGTGTGACACGCACCTGCCGCGGACTAACACTTAGTTTTGTCTCAGAAGTCTTCTAAGGGATAAGAAATCTCATTCGGAGAATTTTTGGCAAAAAATTTCAAAAAAATAAGTTGTCCGCGACGCGGACCCCGCGTCCCGAGACAAACTTTTTTTGAATTTCATAAGGGACATTCCTGACCTTTCTAAACCCCTCCTAGACTTAGTGTATGACCAAAATGAGTTGTTTTAAGCATAAAAAAGGTTTATAACTCATTCTTAAGCCGTTCTTGTTAAATATATCGTGTAGTTATTTTTGGAATAAATATATCTTGTAGATATTTAGTTCCTTAGAATTAGGCTAGTA
>JAPFFP010043462.1:0-13215 GCA_026153255.1 Solanum medicagineum | reverse complement strand
AAGCAAAAGCTTAAGGTAATCTATAAGACGGCCAAGTCAGAAGCAAAGATGGCGGTGACGAATGCTAAGTCTGCAGCGTTTGTGCATCTTTATGAAGAATTAAGTGATAAAGGCGGGGAAAAGAGATTGTAAAGGCTCGCTAAAGTAAGAGAAAGGAAAGCTCGCGACCTGGACCAAGTGAAGTGCATCAAGGATGAGGGGGGAGAGGTGTTAGTGGATGACACTTCCATTAAATTAAGGTGGAAAGTTTACTTCCATAAACTCTTAAATGAAAAAGGAGATAGGGATATTGAGCTGGGTGAGTTGGCATACTCTGAAAACCATCGTGATTTTGGGTATTGCAGGAGGTTCAAAATTGAGGAGATAAGACGGGCTATTAGTAGGATGAAGAGTGGGAGGGCGATCGGGCTCGATGAGATTTCGGTAGACTTCTGGAAGAACATGGTCAATGATGGCATCGAGTGGTTGAATAGACTGTTCAATGCTATTATGAACACTGCCAAGATGCCTGATGAATGGAGGAGGAGTACAATGGTTCCATTGTACAAGAATAAGGGAGATATTCAAAGTTGTAACAATTACAGGGGTATCAAGTTGTTAAGCCACACTATGAAGGTCTGGGAGAGAGTAGTGGAGATGAGGGTGCAAAGAGTAGTATCTATCTCGGAGAACCAGTTTGGATTCATGCCGGGGCGGTCGACTACTGAAGCAATTCATCTTGTTCGGAGGTTAGTAGAGAAATATAGGGAAAGAAAGAAGGATCTTCATATGGTGTTCATTGATCTCGAGAAGGCATACGACAAAGTCCCAAGGGATGTCTTATGGAGGTGTCTAGAGGTGAAAGGTGCCCCAGTATCATATATTAAGGCGATTAAGGACATGTACGACGGAGCCAAAACTCGGGTAAGAACGGTGGGAGGAGACTCAGAGTATTTCCTTTTGAGATGGGACTCCACCAAAGATCTGTGTTGAGCCCTTTCTTGTTTGCCTTGGTGATGGATAAGCTGACACGATCTATCCAGGAGGAGGTACCATGGTGTATGCTTTTTGCAGATGACAAAGTATTGATTGATGAGACTCGGACTAAAGTTAATGATAGGTTGGAGGGCTAGAGACATGCCTTGGAGTCCAAAGGATTCAAATTGAGCAGGACTAAAACTGAATACCTGGAGTGCAAATTCAGTGTTGAGAGGGATGAGGCAAACTCTGATGTGAGGCTTGCCACTCAACCTATCCCCAAGAGAGAAAACTTAAAGTATTTGGGGTCCATTATTTAGAGTAGTGGCGATATCGACGATGATGTCACACACTGTATTGGGGCAGCATGAACTAAATGGAGGCTTGCCTCTGGAGTATTGTATGACAAGAAGATACCACCTAAAATCAAAGGTAAATTTTATAGAATAGTGGTTAGACTATCATTGTTGTAAGAAGGCACATGTTCAGAAGATGCATGTCGCAGAGATGAGTATGCTGAGATGGATGTGTGGTCACACCAGGAGTAACAAGGTTAGGAATGAGACCATCCGGGAGAAGCTAGAGGTGGCCCCAGTGGCCAAAAAGATGAGGGAAGCGAGACTGCGATGGTTTAGACATGTGCAGAGAAGGAGTACCGATGATCCTGTTAGGAGGTGCGAGAGGTTAGTTTTGGGAGATACTCGGAGGGGTAGAGGTAAACCGAAGAAGTATTGGGGGGAGGTGATTAGACAAGATATGACGGAACTTGATCTTATTGAGGACATGACCTTAGATAGAAAAAATTGGAGGTCGCGAATTAGAGTAGCAGGCTAATGGTAGGGTTAGGTGTTTTTTATTCTTGTATTCGCTTTACTTGTCATATTATGTGTTAGTTTATCTTATCTACATACTGTCATTATTAGTCGCTCTTTTCTGTTCCCTTCCCTTCCTTTTGTCATATCTAGTTCTCTCTTGCTTACGGGTTTTGAGATGAGGGTTCCCAGGAAACAGCCTCTCTACTTTCATGATAGTGGTAAGGTCTGTGTACATTCTACCCTCCCCAGACCCCACTTGTGGGATTTTACTAAGTATGTTGTTGTTGTTGTTTTATTCTCTCTATGACTCTCTTTATTTTTCCTCTCAATTTGGTGTGCAAAATGGAGGAGCTCAGCAGCTCCTTTTATAGGGAAAATTATACCCCAATAGATGTCATTGGTGACATCACAAGGAGACATAATTTCAACAATTGTGGATATGTTGAAAACAAAAGCGGTGGCTTTTGTTGAATCACTTTTGTAGGGATGGACCCCGCACTTATTTATCGATGCAGCACAATTCGTGAGTCCACTTAATTGAGGTGCGTGAGAGATTTTTTAGCTAACGTGACCAATATAAAATGGCCATATATAATTAGAATGTTGAAAAAGAAAAAATCATTAAAAATGTGTCATTAAATACATTTTCTTCTTCTTTTTTAGCTATCTCCTTTATTCTCTTTTCACCTAGGGGCGGACCTAAGGAGGGGGAAGGGGGTTCATCCGAACTCCCTCAACAAAAAATTACATTGTTTATATAAGGTAAATTTTTTTATATATTTGTATATATATTAAACTTGAACCCCTTGAACAATAAGCAAAAACATAGGGTAGGTCTTTTATTAAATGAACTCTCATGCTCAGAGTTCAAATCTCGCTTGAAGCATCATTTTTTAGCTTCTCTTGATTGGAATCATTTAATTTCGGCTTTGGGGAACTCACCCCAATATTTCACTTTATTCTTTTAAAAAAAGTAATGAAATAATATTAGACTATGTATTACTATTTTCTTTGAAAATTGTATTTTGTTGGTTTATTCACACATTTATACGTTTGTATTTCGAACCCCCTGAGTTAAAATTTTGGATCTGCCACTGTTTCCACCCCAATAATTTCTGTCCGAAATTGCATTAAATTTGTCCGGAAATTGTCTGTCAAATTGATCATCTTTTCGAAAAGGTAAGGGTATTTTTATGTTTATCTTTACACCTTTTCATGTTGATTGCTAGTTTTGATTTTAATTTTTTTTCACTTAGGATTAGAAATGACAAAATTCAAGTTGAATACGCTGTGTATGGATGAGAATGATCCGATGATCAATGTTGAAGTACGATGCATGACATTTTATTGCAAACGCAGACTTCTTCGTTAGAATAAACCCCGAGGAGAAGATTTTGGTTTTGTCCTCATTATAAAGCCATAAATTGCAAATTTTTTGATGGAGAAATAAGGAGAGAGTTGACGAAAGATCTCAGTTTATTCTTTCGAGATTAGTGAACAAGATTAAGGAGTTAGAAGAAAACTACGGGCATGCTGAGATGTAATTGGAATAGCTCAACAATTCCAATCTAAAAAAAGAGGATGATTTGAAAGAGAATCAAATGAAGATGAAATAAGCTCATGTCGATTTTTTTGATAATTTCTTTGGTGTTTGATGATTTGTGTAGTTATTATCTATGTTAATTTTCTAATTCAAGTAGGTAAGTTAAAGAAAATCAAATGTATTTGTCATAGTATCATATGTAATAGAACGCATACTCTGTAGTAATGAATTTGAATTTGTTGAAATACATTTGGGTACTTTGGTTCTCTTTTCTAGAGATGAATATTTCATTGACTACTAATACATATATCTTCTGAAAATGTGAGGTTATGAAATACACTTAATCAATTTGACTTGTGTGGAGTAATATGATGCACTAAAATATATCTCATAATTGCCAAAAGTAGCAAATAACAAAATAAACAAAGTTTCACACTTAAGAGCGAAGCAAAATTCTAAAGAAACAACAGAACTGAAGCAAATGACACTCTTTCGTACATTACACATCCTTTTACATTCATATAACATAATTGAAATAAAACAAATGTCACAATCCGACCTTTTATATCATGATGATGTGTGTTAGATCTCACCTATAAGCAAGCCAATCCAACCTAAATACCAGTCCTAGCAGCTAGACATAATGATAACTAACAACAACCAATAAAAGCCAAAGATGCAACCTTCCCCAAAACCTGAAAGTCACTTGTACAAAACTACTGTAGACTCAAAATAAAAATATATACACAAATATATATTTATAACTAGAATGAGACCTTACATACACGTCAACCCAAACTACAAATATACAAGGTCAGTGTCTGAATATAAAAGACGGCAAAAAGTCAGGACACAGTAGTATCCCAAAGTGGTGGTCACCCAAAGTCTCCTAAAGCATCTACAAGCCCTAGATCAACAACTACGGCTCGTACCTAAACCAACATCGCGAGTAGATGTAGAAAAGTAGGGGTGAGTACAAGTAAAAGCACCCAGTAGGCGTCATCAGTCGACTCGAAATATAGTAAATATGGTAAGAACAATGTAATGAAATACTATAGTGCTAGCCATTTGCACCCTAGTCAAAGATAAGCATACCGGGAAAACCATAGGACCTCAACTAAATGAACCCAAGAAATGTGCAACAATGTCAACTGATGGAACCCGAAGATCAAGTGTCAGCTATGTTTGTGATACTAGGAAAACTTATGGTAATTACAATATATATGGATCATGGAGGTATGTGGCACCCAATCCTGTCGTATCCTGTCAGAGCAACTAAGTAAGACCGGGAGGACACAATTGAGCAAGCTAGAGCAACGTACAAGCAATTATCTGATGAAATAGAATAGAACCATATCACACTGTCTTGCGGTTGAGGTGTGGTGTTGTACGTGGGTGTAAGGTCCTAGTGTCTATGCATGTACGCCAACTGGGCCCCCATAAGCCCAGAAGGCATACCCATACACAGCTAAGGGGTGTATAGGTGTAGGGACACAAAATCAGTAATAGCTCATATGCTATCTCAACCAGTGCAAAAGATAGTATCATCTGGGGCCTTCATCCTAGAACCATCACCTGGGGCTTACAACCTCTAACTATTATCTGAGGCCTCTAACCCACCCTTCCTGGACTGACCTCCATCCAGGGAAAGAAAACTCATTAGTCAACCAAGACCAATGGATGACAATCAAATAGGCAATGTTAGAGGTTACCCTAGAGAGCCACCTTGGTAAAAAATGTTGGAAACGCAATTTTTAAGCATCATTAAATCCTCCGAGATCCGAGTTTTTATATCAGCAAATGTTATTGTAGTACAAACATGCATCATGGCTATTTGACATTGAATCACATTATTTATATCCCATGGAATCTATTCCATCTCATATCATTCTTCATTGATATTATTAAATTTATTGTGATGAGATTGGACATCTATTGACTATTTGACTTGTGTATCAGTTAGATGTTTTGAGATATGATGCTACGTGATGATTTTATATTTGTATTTATATTCTATGATTTGTATATATTATATTGTGTTAGGACTTTTTTTAGTGCAGGTTTGTAGTTTGACGGTATGAGGTTGGGTGTTAAGTAGTACTTGTGTTCTTCATTACTTTACCTTAGGTTAGTTTCATTTGTTGAGTACCTCGTTGATTGGTGGCCACCCCTTGCTACATTTTTATAGATTGTGAGTCTAGTCCTTCTTGCTAGACATTCTTTATTACAGGATCGAACTATCTGATCATTTGTGAGGTAGCTGCTTATATCTTCGGTAAGTCTTTGAGGATTCTATTTTATGTTTCTTTCTATTTGAGAACTGGACATTGAGACTTGTATTTCATTTGAGTATTCTGTATTTAGAGGCTTGTGTATATGACACCAGTTCTGTGATGGTTGTAGTTTTGATTTTCTATGCTTATCTATCTTATAAGATTGCTTATCTTCTACTTTTATTATATTGTTGAGTTGGTTAGGTTTTAGGCTGACTCACCTTGGTGGGTTAGGTGAGTATCATTACCCCCAGATTTTGGGTCATAATTCATAGGTCTCACATGTGTATAATCCTAGTCTAGTAGAGTCTTGAGGATCAGTGTGGAGAAGTTTATTACTTATCCTTGAGAGTATATGAAGACTATTAGGAAAGTCTCTGTTACTTCATTCTAATAAACTCGTGTGCAGGTTTTATTCAAGTGTTGAGTGATTGTTTAACCTTTTGATTGATGGCTAAGACTAGATCTACAACGGCTAACAGGCAAGGGGAGGTTGCCCTTAAGATTATTATTGAGATCCCAGTTAAGGTTAGGTGTCGTGCCAGAGGTCGAGGCTGAGGAGCAGCAGCAACGACAGATTATGAGTGAGGTATCTCCCCCGAGCCAGCTATAGAGCCTAGAGAGGACCAGGCTCCCCATGACTATGCTCCATTTTGTTATGGCTAGCAAGTTCGTTCTTGCTAAGCGAAGTAGGGATATCCTACTAGAGTTTCATTGTAAGGTCCTTTTTTTCCAATTTTGTGATGGGTTATATTCATGTAGGAGCGTATAAGGATATGCTACATTGATGAATGAACAATTCTCTTATGTTTTTGCTATAAAAACTATATATAATAGTATATGGTGATGCATAGTATGTGTACAGTCTTTTTAATTAGTTATCATAACTCATCCAATTATTTAGTGGGTGTTTGAGATTTGCTTTTCTTTAAGCGATTTTTGACATTTAAGCATTTCCCCCCTCTCATCTCCTCTTATCAACCAAATATGTCTTTGATCATATTCTCAAAATTGAATTTGAAATAATACCACTGTATTTAAAAGCGGCCCCTATGGTTGTATGTTTTTTCCGCTTAAACACCTCAACAAAACTGTCTTCCTATTAAACTCTCGTTCCCTTCAAAAAGCCTACCTATCAGGCTTTTCCCGCAGTGTGGTGTGTGTGATTCACACGTGATGACATAGCAAAATATCTAATTAAAATATGCATGTGGCTCTGGGCCCCGAATTTATGGAAAAATAAAATAATGTTTAAAATTATTTTAAATACATATTCCAACTTTAGAAAAAATTAAAAAAAAAACAAATTATTTCATTTGGCCCCGCCACCCAACTCCCTTTCTCCGTTTCTTCTTCTTCTTATTCTTCTTCATCTTCATATTCCCAGACACGTCTTTCATAAAATCCAACTTTCTTTTCAAATTACTTGTAGATTCAAAGTTCTTTAAAAAAAATATTTTTCATTCTTGATAGATCATAGAGAAAGATATAGAGATACCAGTTACAAGAAGAAAGAAGAAAGCAAATTTGCCCGCGGTTAATCCTTTCTAAATCAACGATTAAGAGACATCGAGGGAACCCAAATTAGTTTTATTTTATTTTTGGATATAATTTCTAATAAACTTAATGGATTTATATTTAATTTAAGTAATAGTGTTTGTTCGGAGGTGATCGAAAATGGAGATGAATGAATGGACGTTAACTTTTTCTACTCCAACAAAAGAAAAAAAAATTCACTTCTTTCTTAATATATAAACTCAAGTAGTTGATTTTTTATTATATTTTTTGTAATTGGAGATTGAAAAGATTAATTTTTTTTTTTAAAAAAAGAAGAAGTTGTATGTGAAAAAGTCTGAAAATTAAAAAATAACAGTGAAGAAGAAGACGACTACCACTGGGTTGTTGTCTTCTTTGACTAAGAAATTATTATTTTGAAATATATATATATATATAATAGGGTTTAGTAAATTTAAATAAATAATAAATGTCCACTTGGAAAAATAAAAGTGTTGTCACGTACACATCAGCACGAAATTTGATTTTGCACGCGCTGAAGGAAGGTGCTGCTCACGTTGAGTGCCAACTCAGCGAGGTGTGCCTGATAGGTAGGTTTTTTGAAGGGAACAAGAGTTTAATAAGAACACAACCTTATTGAGGTGTCTAAGGGAAAAAACCATACAAGTATAGGGGGCCGCTTATGCCTTTAGCCTTATAAATATTTAATCATCATTCAAATTATACATTGGAGATGGTAAAAAATTTATATGGTTTTTATATTTTAATTGGATCGTTTTGATGGTTAAATTTATTCTTAACATTAATGTCAAAGGATGAAAGAAAAAGCAATAATTAAAGAAGAAGGTTTTATCCGCCATGACATGTTTTTATGTGATCTAGTTTTGTCATATGTATCTAGTCTTTTATCATGTATTTTATTATTATTATATGTATCTGTTATGTTATTAATATATTTCTGTTATAAACATATTTTATTTATGGTAAATATCTATTTAATTATAGATTCCTTTAGGAGCTAGGAAGTCTACTTGGATATCAATTCAGTTTCTTAATTGGAGACCAAGTCAGTTTTTCTCTATAAATATAAGGGTTTCCTTCATTGTAATATACACCTCAATATTATTGAAGAGCAATAAGAAATCTTCTCTCTATTTTCTCTTCTTTTACTTTATAGTTTCATAATACGTTATCAGCACGACACTCTACCGTCTCAAAGAATAAAGGTTAAGTTTCAAGACTAAGGTATTGTTTATTTTATTGTTTTATCTTCATTAATATGACTAACCTTATCAGCACGAGACTCTACCATCTTAAAAAGTGAAGGTTAAATTTCAATGCTAGTGAAGGCTAAGTTTCAAAGTTAAGGTATTATTTATTCATTTATTTATTTTCTCTGTATTGATATGACTAACCTTGAAAAACTTGAGTTTGTTGCCCTTCATAATTTGGGAAAGGACTACCCTTTATGGGTATTGGATGTTATCTGTCTCACAGACACCATTGATAATGAAAATAAAGCATCAAAACAAGATTGTGGTAAGGATACGATACTCTTGTGTCATCATCTTGATGAATTTGAAAATATGAATATCTCACAGTTAAAGATGTTGAGTTCAAACTCTATCAATTTATGGCGTAAGACGCGCTTATATGGATAAGACATTGGGTTCAAGTCTCAATGCACCATATTAATGATATAATGATGACTAAAGCAAAATAATGTGCTTTCAATGAAAATCATAAAATTTATTCCATTAAAATGCTTCATTTTCTAAAGTGAATGTGGTAGCAAGTGCATAATGTCTAAAAGAAGACAAGTGATTGAATAATGCACATGATCATGGAATGAGGTACTAAGCTATCATAAATTGATATGCTAAGGTGGTTGTGTTCCATTCATGAAGAATGAGAATTTTTGATAATGATTTGAATTAAAGAAAATTTAAATGGACATCTATTAAAGAACCTAAAGATGCTTTTAAATGGTAAATTTTCTTGTACTACTTGTTATCAGGGCAAGTTGATTGTGAGACCATCACCAATGAAAATTGATATTGAGTCCCTGCGTTTTTGAAACGTATACATGGGGATATTTGTGGACCTATTCACTCACCTAGTGGGACGTTTAGATATTTTATGGTCCTAATAGATGCTTCATCTAGATTGTCTCATGTGTGACTATTGTCATCTCGTAATTTGGCATTCTAAAAATTGGCACAAATACTATGATTAAGGACACAATTTTCTGTAATCAAATTAAATCCATTTGCCTTGATATTGCTGCAGAGTTTTCATCCCAAGCATTTAATAACTATTATTTATCCATTGGGATAAAAGTTGAACATCATGTTGCTCATGTTCGTACTCAAAATAGTGTTGCTGAGTTATTAATTAAACTTTGCAATTGATAGTAAGACCATTGCTTATGAAAACTAGATTGCAATTTTTGGGGACATGCAATTTTGCATGCTGCAACACTTATTCATGTCAAACTGATAAATTATCATAAGCATTCTCCATTGTAACTGGTTTTGGTTCAAGACCCTAATATATCCCATCTTAGAATTTTTGAATTTGCTGCATATGTACCTGTGGCACCACCACATCGCACAAATGGGATCTCAAAGAAGATTAGAAATATATGTTGGGTTTGAATCATCCTCAATTATTCTATATCTTGAACCATTAACTGGAGATATGTTCACTGCTCGATTTGCAGATTATCAATTTAATAAGACACTTTTCCAAAAATTAGGGGGAGAAGATGATGATATCAAAAGAGAAATTTTTGTGGAAAAATTCATCATTGTCTCATCTTGATCCACGTGCTTCTATTTGTGAGCAAGAAGTACAAAAGATTATCCACCCACAGGGAATTGCAAATGAAATTCCAGATGCATTTACAGATTTAAAGAGGATTACTAAATAATATATTCCTGCAGAGCATGTCCCTACTCAAATTGATGTCCCCTAGGACTATCTTCTAGTGTCATAGCTAATGAGTCGAAAGCATGCCCAAAGCATGGTAGACCATTGGATTCTAAGGATCAAAACCCTAGAAAAAGAAGACTAAAAGGTCACTATGAAATAATCTCATACGGAAGTTCAAGATACGAATAATTTTGATATCCTTGATGAAATCAACGAGCTTGAGGCTCAAGAAGATAAAGAACTATCCATAAATTCAAGTGATGTTGAAACTAATTTGAATCGATCAGAAATTGTGGTGGATTATGTCTTTGCATATAATATTGCAATGAAAGCAATGCAAGATAGTGAGGATCTTGATCCTCAATCTATTATCAAATGTCAACAAAGAAATGATTGGCCAAAATGGCAAGAAACAATTCAATCAGAATTAGATTCACTTGCCAAGCGCAAAGTTTTTGGACCCATAATTGAGACACCTAATGGCGTTAAACCTATTGGTTATAAATGGGTTTTTGTGCAAAAAAGAAATGAGAAAAACAAAATACAAAGGTACAAGGCACGCCTTATTGCACAAGGATTTTCTCAAAGGCCTTGTATCGATTATGAAGAGACATACTCACCTGTCATGGACGCAATTACATTGTGTTATCTAATTAGTTTCACGGTCCATGAGAGACTTGAAATGCAATTGATGGATGTGGTTACAGCATATCTTTATGGATCACTTGATAATGAGATATACATGAAAATCTCTGAAAGATTTAAGATGCCCAAAGCATATAGTTAAAAATCTCGAGAAATGTATTCAATTAGATTGCAAAGATCATTGTATGGTTTAAAGCAATCTGGACGCATGTAGTATAACAATGTTAGTGATCACTTATCTAAAGAAGGTTATACAAATGATGTAATTTGCCTATGTGTTTTTATAAAGAAAACATCATCGAAATTTGTTGTACTTATAGTCTATTTTGATGACATAAATCTTATAGGAACTCCAATGGAGCTTCAAAAGGCAATTGATTATTTAAAGAATGAATTTGAAATGAAAGATCTTGAAAAGACAAAACTGTGTCTTGGTTTGCTAATTGAGCATTTGATAAACGGTATTTTTGTTCATCAATCTGCCTACACAGAAAAAGTGATGAAAAGATTTTATATGGATGGAGCACATCCATTAAGTACTCCAATGGTTGTTTGATCACTTGATGTGAATAATGATCCATTCTGACCTCAAGATAAGAATGAGGAAATTCTTGGTCCTGATATACCATATCTTAGTTCAATTGGTGCATTAATGTATATTGCTAACACTACAAGGCCTGTTATTAGGAGACATTGGAATGAGATCAAACACATATTGAGATACTTGAAAGGAACTATCGATATGGGCTTATTTTATTCTATTGATTGCAATCCCGATCTTGTTGGTTATGCTGATGTAGTCTATTTATTTGACCCACACAAATCTCGATCTCAAATAGGATATGTATTCTTATGTGGGGGTAGTGCAATATCTTGGAGAACTACAAAGAAGTCTATCGTGGCCACTTCATCAAATCATGCTGAGATCATAGCTATTCATGAAGCAAGTCGAGAATGTGTGTGGTTAAGGTCCATGGTACATCTCATTCGAGAAAAATGTGGCTTGAAATGTGATAAAGTACCCACAATTTTATTTGAAGATAATGTTGCATGCATAGCACAACTAAAGGGAAGATTCATAAAAGGAGATAGAACAAAATATATTTTGCCAAAGCTTTTCTATACACATGAGATCCAAACGAATGGTGATATAAATGTGCAACAGATTTGTTCAAGTGATAATGTGGCTGATTTGTTCACCAAGTCTTTACCAACTGCAACTTTCAAGAAGATGGTACACAAGATTGGGATGCAAAGCTTCAAATCTGTGGATTGATGTTCTAATCGGGGGGAGTTAATACGCGATGTACTCTTTTTCCTCACAAGGTTTTGTCCCATTGAATTTTCCTTGTAAGATTTTTAATGAGGCATCAAATAATGTGTATTATTAGATATGTGTACTCTTTTTCCTTCACTAGAATTTTTCCCACAGGGTTTTATCTGATAAGGTTTTGACGAGGCACATAATCAAGCAAATATACATTCAAGAGGGAGGGTTATAAACATATTCTATTTATGATGAATGTCTATTTTATGTATATTCCTTTAGGAGTTAGGAATCCTATTTGAATACCAATTCAGTTTCTTACTTCGAGACCAAGTTAGATTTTTCCTATAAATATAAGAGTTTCCTTCATTGTAATATACACCTCAGAATTATTGAAGAGCAATAAGAAATCTTCCCTCTACTTTCTCTTCTTTTACTTTATAGTTTCATTACAATTTCACTATTTTTGTATGTACATGATTTTTAGATTCACGAGAATAGTTCTAAGTTGAAAAATCAGAACTCGAATTCAGTTACAAAATTTTAAATAAAAAGAAGAGATGAGTATAAAAAAAACATACTTGAACTTTTTTTTTTGAGTTTTATAAATTATTGGGAGTATGAGTTTCACACCTAAATTATCACTTAATCTTTTTTATTTCACTCTCAATATGATGTGCGCGCTACACTTTCTCTTTTATTTAATAGAAAAGTCATATCACAGTCCGCATTGATAAAATATTATTTTGATAAATAATAAATAATTAAATTATAATATTAGTTAAAGTATATCTGTTAATTTTATCATATTTACATACTGTCATGTGTTTTTCGTTATTAGTCGCTCTTTTTGTTCCCTTTCCTTTTCTTTTCATTTTATCATATCTAGTTTATTATGCTTATGAGTTTTTAAGATGAGGATTCCTAGGAAACAGTCTCACTACTTCTATGAGGTAGTGGTAAAGTCTACGTATATTCTACCCTCCCCAAACCCCACTTGTGGAATTCCACTGGGTATGTTGTTATTGCTATTTTATTGTTTTGATAAAAAAAATTATAAAATAAAATTTAATTTTTTTATTCCACTCCATCACTTCTCTCCCATATGCCCCACTCTCACCCTACCCTCTGTTAGAACTCGTAAGTTAGACCCCGAAAGTCCTTAATTGGTTCGATTTAATAAAGTTTAGGACCAAATGTAAAATTTCTTCTAAGTTTGGTCCTTAAGAGTTAATTTTAGTGGGGTCATGTGATGTTGTGGGTTCT